>VZTF01000414.1:564549-618187 GCA_013397755.1 Cnemophilus loriae
CCGCGGGCGGGGCCGGGCGGCAGCGCGCGTCGGTCCATGGCCCGAGCGGCCGAGACTTTGCCCCGAGAAATCGAAAGCTGCCGGGAGCAGAGACACGGGCAAGGACGGGCAGCTGCGGCTGCACAGCCAAAGCGCTCAGCTACGGCACTCGCTGCAGACCCGGAACTTTGGCCCAAGATACCATCTCCAGTTATATAAAATCAGGATTATTCCCCAAATTCTCAAAGGCAGGAGAACACAAGCTGACAGCGTTCAGTCCCATGTGCTGCCTCTGTGTACTGCGAACTACAGGGCAGGCCCGAAAGGGAATGAATCATCGAAGCCCGAAAGAGAAGTGGGGCTGGCTACAGGACACCAGGTATGGCACGGAGATTCTTTTCTTCTTCGCCGCCCACCCCCTCCGTAGCAACGAGCTGTCGGAGTCCTCTGCAACCACGGAAGCAACACGGATGTCAAGGGGATGTAGCTGAACACCTGCCCAGCAGGGAACAAACGACCCCGTGCATCACTCTCACTACATCAACCTAATTTTTTTTTTTTTCAAACATATTATCATCAGAGAAAGTAAAGGAAGTTTAACAAGATTTATCTCCTCTAAAGAAAACCTGATTTCCATTAACTTGATCACCAAAGAAGCCAAAGAAATTACAGTTTTCAGTAAAACCAAAAATAGTTGGAGTGGTATCACACCCTCCCTTTCAGAGCTACACACAGCATCGTGCCCAGCTTGGTTGGGAGCCAGCCCCAGGTATGCCTCAAGCACACATCACCACCAAACCTCAGTGCTGGAGCTTTAGGTTCTGAGGTTGCGAATAGAGCTAAAGAGAGTGTTCACGCACAGGAAGAAAGCTTAGCTCCCCAGGGACATGGCACACCAACGCCAGCTGAAGCAAGTGGGGAGGGAGTGTGAGAGTAAACTTAAATTGGCAATACTCTACTAAGAGATGAAACATGATTTCCCCATACAAGAGTACTGTGAGATTTTGAAAACTATTTTTATTTCAAGCATTCTGGAAGGCCAGGATTCAGTAACAGAAAATACAGACATTCAGATTTCTCGCTTAATAAATAGAAGTAGGAAGACAGTATTAATCCTTGAGTGACCTTTTCCTGAAATCAAACTAACTCGTCTGCTGCCAGTGGTACAACACAGAGGTCTGGAGCTGTGGTTAGGGCCGGGATGAACTCCCTTCCTCTCCCCCTTTACATTTTGTATAATGCTCTGCTGGTAGGAGAGCAGGACACTTCCAGACGAGGAAGACACACACATGTAGATGGGAGATGCATTCAAACAGTGCAGCCAGAAAACTTCGCCAGTGGTACAATATTAATTTAGAAATACATACGTTGTTAACTGCTTACATGTAGATGCAGTATTTAAGTAGAAAGTGGAGACACATCGGCAAATTCAACCATGGTGGAGCTTCAGCACGAGTTCAGTCAGGTCCTGGCTCTTCAGCTGATGTATAAACACAGGGGAAGGTGAGGAAGAGGAAAGAATAAATGGAGAAATATTCTGGATCTGCAAGCTGCACAAGTGGGAAGTATTATTTCTGACAAGTAGACACAACCAAGTTTCCTGCTTCTCCTCAATCTTTTCTCACACTTGTCATTGTTAAGTGTGGTGACAGTTGTCTTTTCTGTCACTCTTTCTCCCTACAAGGAAGTGTCCAGCCTTATGCATGTCTCATAATTGACAGAGGTTGCTGTTTATAATTAATTATAATATATCTATCTCTACATGTATAAATATTTCCAACACCACTAACAGAAACATCAACTCACTGGTTACCAGTGCTAGTTATGCATCTTCTCAGTCTACCACAAACCATACACACCCTTCCTCCAGCATGTTTGAATCAGTTCTGTAGTGAAATGTTCTTATTTCTGTAGTCCCAAATTCCCAAATGAGTCTAGTTGAAGGGAAGCATAAAGCCTGGTTTCAGGAGAAAAGAAGGGAAGTTGTGTAGCCCTGGATGAGTGAATAGGAACGATGGATGAAGATTTTTACTATCTGAGGTTGTAAAGGGACTGGGTGCAATTAGGACTGAGGGTGAAGGCAGAAGTAGGCTAAGACACATAACAACCACCTTTCCCTGCAGGTGAGCATCACTGCCTGCTCCTGTGGCAACATCCTGGATCCTGATACAAGTGAATTAAATACCAGAGCCTGAAGCTCACACCCCATGGTGACAGATGCCTCTGGTCTACCACCCTCAATCTCTTTATACCACACTTGAGGATGTACTGAGAAAGTGTAAATCCCAAATGGCTGCAGAAAATGACCTTTCACCATACACAAAGGTATCTCAATTTTGATCATTATTACATGGGCAGAGAGGTTGATATTGGTGGCCAGTGTTGGGGGGAGGCGGCCAAAGATGTACACCAAAAAATCTACAGTGGTTTCTTTCTTCCAGGTTATCCCTCATGTTTAAAATCCGTGGTGGCCAACTGAAGTCCTTCCATGGTGGAATCAAAGCGAGAAGTTTCTGAAATAAAAAAAGAAGAGGGTCTGCTGAAGTTCCCCAACAGCACAGGCTGCAAAAAGACTTAACAGATAATCCAGCCCTCAGACTGAGAAGAGTCTGTCCAATGTTTTTTAAAGTCTCTAATACTCAGCTGTTGGTTATTTCTTTAAAAAGTTTTAAAAAAATGGAGAGGAAGCAGACAATGGAAAGCAAAGGAAAAATAAAGAAATGCAAGGAGAGTGGAAAAGGAAGATAAGAACTTGGATGTTAAAACTAGAGGCAGTAAGGACCTTACCATCTCAAAGCTGAAAAATAAGGAGAAGAGTAACACAGTGGATTTTTTTTCTCTACACATCACAAACCCTACATAATGAACAGCTGTTCAACCAATACCACCAAAGTACAGCTACATCTCAATTCTTTTGTCACAATGTGAATGGTTTTCCCTGTTACATGCACTCAGGACCTCACAGGCTTTCATGTTACAGAGTTTGCGTGAGGCACCCGCACAACCCAATGGTTGCTCTTTCCTGAGAGCTCCAGAAACACTGCTGTGGGCAGCCATCATTCCCCTGGCTAATTAGACTCTCTGCTTAAGTGATTTTTTGGGCCAGGTTCTCCTGGTAAGCACTGTAAAAGGCAGGTGAGGTTTTCTGGTCACAATTCTGTGCACTTTTTCATGCTTCATTTTGTTTAATATTAGTGGTTAAATGTCAAAGGACAGATAAGTTTTTTCAGTATTATCTGTGTATCAAAGTAGCAACTGGAAGGGGTTTGGCCATGGGATGGTATTTTCTGTGGCAATACTGGAAGACTGCTTTAGTCTGCTTTGTATCTTTCAGATTAATTTTTTCATGTTAGGCAAAAAACTGTCCTGCCTGTCCCAGCTATACATTCCTGCTTCTTTGTCCATGTCCTGCTGATCTCATGGGCTCTAGGACAGTTTGTTTCAGTTCCATAGTCCAGACCAAAACTTTTTTGGATGTCTTCATGCATTAGATGGTAGAGCTGAACTGCCTCACTCAGAAGCATCACAGCCAGCAAAGGGAAGTGCCGGGAATGGCATGGCCAGGGAAAGGAGGAGCAGTAACACAAGGCATCAAGAGATTTGTCCCATCAAAACCACACCCTTCTGGACTGTTGTGGAAGAAGTGTTCCTGCAGGGAGCTACTGACTGCTGTGCTTCAAAAAGAAACATGACAGCTTCTACTTTGCAGTAGTCCTGCAGTTAAATGCTTCAACTGACACATTTGTATTGCACCCAGCACCTGTGAGTCCTGGCCTAAGGAGAACTTCTAGGCACCACAATAATGCTGTTTTCACTGATCTCAGCATTCCTCAAACTGGGAACTCTTGCTTAATCTTCAGAACAAATACTGGTGTGCTGCCAATGCTGCAATAAGGAGCTCTCACAAAAACTTGAGATTAACCCTGTGTTTTCACAGAGGAACACCATCACTGTTCACCCTCCCATTGGAATAAAAACACCCCTACACAACATGAATACAGAAGCATGATCATCTGGGTAACAGCTGAAGTTGCACTTGGCCAGTAATGCTCAGTTTGCTTTCCAATCTAAAGGGACCAAAGTGATCATATTAGCTCTCCCTTGATTTCCTATGATTTTAAAATCTTGTGGTAGCAATGTCTCAATTTTCCTAGTTTTTTATTTACCCCCTGACATTTGAATGAATCAAATCCATTTCAACATTTACAGTTGTTCACTTGAGCAGTTTTGCAACCACTCTGGGACATCATTCTTGGCAAGTCTGCTTTAATCAGCAACCAGAAGAGAATTATTTAGTGGTGAAGCAAGACAACCTTTTCTCTCAAAGCCAGGGGCACCATCGATCAGGAAAACTCGCCTGTCTTTTACAATGCCTACACATGCAGACTTCAGAGGAGCACTTGAATACCCACGTGGGGTCTGCATTACCCAGCATCCTGTGCCTGACAGTGAGCATGAGCCGACTGAAAACCCTAAAACATGCTTTTTCCTTTCCACATACTTTTCTTTGTTTAATTCTTTTAACACTCTGCATTTGTAAAAGCTTAAAAAAGTCCTCCACCTGAAGGTTTGGTTGCAGAATACATGGCCCCTGATATCAGAGCTGACTGCTGCCCAGACAGGACACCCTGCACGTCCTCTCCTCATATCTGCAGCAGCATGACCTCATCTGCTCCCTTGCCCCAGCCTTGGCACTGAGCTGGACCTTACAGCAGCTTATCTAAATTCCTCAGTCCAGCAGAAAAGTATCGATTTGTTTGCTGTGGGGTTAGTGACTTGAATGATAGCCTTCATGTCAACCAGCAAGTGCTGGAGCTGCTGTCTGGAGCAGGGCTGGGAGGAAGGGCACTTCACACTTCGGGCAGCATTGCATCAGCCTGGTCTGAGACCGCAGAGCAGCTCCAGAGCAGCCTAAACCCATCTGACCTCTGGTGTCTCATCCTCTCCCTCCAACAGCCTTCAGGACCCTCCCTGACTTATTTCAGATGCTGAACTAAAACAAAGCAAAACAAAAACCCCACAAAACCCCCGATTAACTTCCCTCCTCCTCCCAACATAAAACTCCAGATGTATCACCCCATTCCGGCATAGATCTCAACGACCAAGCCCCGCAGAGACAGTGCAGGGCCTTTTTGTAAGCCAAACACTGACGGGGAGTCTTCTTTCATGGCAAAGTCAGCATTGTTCTCATTCTATATTCCATAGAACTAACACAAGCTGACACAGTAGAGCATTAGACTGCAACACAACGTAACAAACTGGGGTTTTCTGGCAGCAGACAGTGGCTGGGTCACAAACGCACAGGGGCTCTGGGTCATTTCTGCTACACTCAAAACGAGCAGGAGGCGAAGACTGAAACAATTTTTGGAGTAGCAGAGCAGACAGACAAATGGATTAAACCTGACAGGAAAAAACAGCTTGTTGGTTTCAGCAAGCAGATAAAGGTACAGACAATAACACAGGTTAATCTGCTAGCATGTGTCTTTCCTTTCCTGAAGCACAAAAGGGAAAAAAAAATGTTTCACGTTTCACGATTTTCTCCTGGGAAGATAACAAAGCTATTCACATCTGTTTCTTTAGCATATAAACATTTAATCAATAACCCGGACATTTCTGGACAATAGCTTAGGATACAAACCCACACAGACATCCAGTCAGGACCATAAGCCAAAATCCTACCTCTAGAGTGCTCATATTTACAATATTATAAATAAGTAGCTTCTAAAAATTGGTAGCAGGTGTAAGCCTAAGTATTTCGTGAAAATATTTTTTATTAGCTTACCAAATATTGTAGTATTTGATTATATAACAGGAAAATACTGCTATCAGATGTTCTTGATATTATTAATGATCTGTGCTGAGAGCATCTTGCAAAACCAGTGCTCTCTGGGCTACGTGGTTCACAGAGATCCCCCTCATCTTCCTACATTGGTAGCTGGTACCAGCTAATCAGCCTGCAATGCCATTTCTGTCATCAATGACATATAATCAAATCAAACCCAATTCAAGAGGTTTCAATTCCAACCCAAACTATTCAACTACTTCCCCTCTGACATGAACCTCCACTGTGAAAACTTCCATGTTTCTAACAGTCCCAACACATCCACCTGCTTGACTCCTGCTCCGGTCATCGACTCATGCTCAGGTCAGGCACAGGGCACCAGGTGACAAAGACCCCCTGACTAAACCCCACGTGGAGGATATTCCAGCAGCCCTGCGATGTCTGGATGGGAATAATTTAAGCCTCAGGATATGAAATCTTTTCTGGCTCAGTTTGCTTATGGTACAAGTTATTCTATTTCCACGTACCTAAGTTTATTTGTTTAAAAACTACAGATTAATCCATTTTCCATTTTGGAAAGAACAACTGACATCAAATGATAGATAAGTTAAGCTAGCATTTTCCTGCTGGAACCCATAATCCTTCCTTCTTATCACAATTTTCCCAGAATATCTCTCATAAACAAACCAAAGAAACTTTGCCAAGTAACCAAAGGGTTCAAAAAATCACGAGACAAGCAAGAACACGATAGCATACTTTCTAATACTCAGTAGCACACTTTGTCACACCAAATGAAAACATTAATGAAAACTTAACACTTCAATATATGGAGTCTTACTGCAACTTCCTGCTACTGTTTCTCCACTGAAAAGCAGAACTGCCATCTTTTTCATAACTTGGTGAAATACTGTTTTATTACTCATAGAGTTCTCTTCATAATTAGACCTTTAATGGAGCCAGCATTACTCTCCATGCTGAAAAGACAAGGAAAGTAGGACTGTGATGACTCACAACAGATTGCCACAGCAACCAAACTGGGAATAAATTCCAGCTCTTAGGCATTCTACCCTGCTGCTTTCACTTCACCACACATGTTTTAGATTTCTGAGGGAAAAAATAAAATCATACGGCTTTAATTACAAAATACTGCCTTCTCTTTTCCCCATTCAGGCTTGAAAAAAACAAATATAAACAACCGTCAACCCTAACTCAATTAAAAACCAAGTAAGTTGGGGGATACTAAATGCACCTTAAAAATTATAACAATGTTCTTTAGATATTTGGTCAAATATAATAAAAGAGTGAAACATTCACAAGGTGACTGATTACCTGTTTGTTCATGCAGAATTTCAGACAGTCACGACTGATGAAATGCAGCATCCAGACAGCCAGTGCCAGCGCAGGTTATGATGTTCTCTTCTATCACATCTTGACACAGCTCCATGTCTGATAGTGTTTCAGAAGAGTCTTGATTCTCTTGGTGATTTTTATTTAGATCTTCAAGGCTAGTAATATCATCTAAAAAATAAAGAAATTACAAACTGCAGCCAAAGACACCTGAAACTACCTTACGTAGTCTGCCGTTTCTGTTGTGTCAGGATAGAGTGTTTCTAGAACAAGCTTTTATTTTATTAGAATCCTCTTGATTTTTGCCTCCTAAATGGCTTATAAAATAAATGAAATCTTTCAGTTTTGTCTCTCATTGGGGGTGGGGAGTGAGAGACAACAGCCATGCATCTGTGTGTCTATTCCCACTCTTACGCTGCCTCTCCAAAAGCAGCCTTTCTTCTAAAATAGAGAAACTTCTCTCCTCTTTTAGACAGTAAATTCTACCAGCTTTCAGGGAACTACTGTTGAGTATTTTTAAACTTGTTACAGAACCTGTGAAATTGTACTGCATTAATATGGAAGTCATGGAGAAAGACAATGAGCAACCTTATCCCATAACCTCCACAGTGCAGGAATTAATGCATGCTGAAGTCCAGAGCTTCACATGAACCCCAATATCTCTTACTGCTCAGGTGTGTGACCTTGGGTGTTGTTTGACAGCGGCTGAAATGATCCAGCACGTGTCCAAGTGGCTGAGAAGGCCAATGGCACCCTGGCCTGTATCAGCAATAGCATGGCCAGCAGGACCAGGGCAGTGACTGTCCCCCTGTACTCAGCACTGGTGAGGCCACACCTCAAGTTCTGTGTTCAGTTTTGGGCTCCTCCCTATAAGAAGGACGTTGAGGGGCTGCAGCATGTCCAGAGAAGGGCAACAGCTGGGGAAGGATCTGGAGCACAAGTCCTGTGAGGAGCAGCTGAGGGAGAAAAGAAGACTTGGGGGGACTTTATCGCTCTCTAGAACCGCGTGAAAGGAGGTTGTAGCCAGGTGGGGGTTGGTCTCTTCTCCCTGGCAAACAGTGACAGGACACGAGGAAATGGCCTCAAGTTGCACTGGGGAGGTTTAGATTGGATATTAGGAAAAATTTCTTCACTGAAAGGGTGGCTGGGCATTGGAACAGGCTGTCCAGGAAGTAGTGAAATCATCATTTCTGAAAGTGTTCAAAAAGCAGGTAGATGTGGCACTTGGTTTAGTGGTGGACTTGGGCAGTGCTGGGTTAATGGTTGGATTCAATGGTCTTATAGGTCTTTTCCAACCTAAATAATTCCATTATTCTCTTATTATGCTGCCAATTTTTAGTGATAATGAAGTTTAATTAACTTGAAGATACTCAACCTTTCAGGGAAGTAAAGTCTCAAGAAAGACTACGTCATGCTAAACATCATTTTGATCTAGAATGGATAAACATGAGATAATTACTGGAATAATTCCATATGGGAAACTTTATAAGGCAATTTTAGCATTTGGATCAGGAAACGTGAAGTTCACAGCAACCATATAGCTCTGTGGACCACGGACACAATCAGTGGCAGTACAAATTCATTTATCACATCCTAATGCTTTTGCACAAAGAGAAGTGTTATCACTCATTGGTGATGAACAATGATAAGAAGAATTTTATACAGTTTTTGTATCACAGAATAAACTTACCAGTCAAGCCATCTCCATTCTGCAGACCATTTGTTTTCTGTTTTTCCTAAAATAGATAACAATAGTCCAGCAAAAAGGGAGTATGTGACAATAGATTTTGTTATTTTGGGCAAGAACAAAGTCCGTGCTCTATTTTATAATTACTAGTTCATTGTATTTACAGGATTTTCCTGATTTCCAGTACCAGACAAGGGAAAAAAGTAATTTGTAAGTTAACACTTTCCAACTAGACAAAGAGAAGTAATTTGCCCACAGTCACGCAGAATAATTTCTCTGCTGCAGCTCTAGCAGAGGTGATACAGGATGAGATTTGCTCAGATGATGAGAGAAAACTATAAGAAGGAAAACATCTGAATGATGGTAGCTTGTACTTAATGAACATAGGCCAGGTCATGACAGGTATCAAAGTTATTTCTCCCCTTTTTAACTACTTTGCACACACTTCTGAAGTTGATCTTTCAAAACCTGAATCCTACCGTGGCAATGAGCTGGTTCTAGAAATATACAGAGGAGGACAGAAAACATCCATCTCCTCATTGGGGATATTAAAGCAAATTTACTAACAAAGAACTGAAGAATTCCCCTTTGCACCTGAAATATTGGAAAGCCTTCCAAAATCCCCTAAAATTCATACCTCCACAGAGGTCTTCCACAGTAAATAGATCATCTTTGAAACTTTCCAGTCAAGGGGAACTACATAATCATCTGGCAACAAGGATTCTGCAGAAGAAAATATTTTTTGCAGTTGAGTGTTCAGATCTCTCCACAGCCAAAATATATCACTGAGTTACAATTTTTGCAAGTTATTTATATATTTTTTTTTTAAAAAAAGCATGTATTTAAATAAGCCAGCAGCCAAATCAGAATTTAGAATTTCTAGAATCTAAGGCCAGTGCACAAGAGGGGAAAGAGGGTGAGGGAGATTTGGGTTTAGTTTCTTTATTTAGACAAAGGCTTTCTTACCATACTTTCATTTCCCCCACATACTCTTCTAAAACTAGGCACACACAAGAAAAACAAAGCTTTCAGCCAATAAATTAAAAGAAAGGGAACTTAAATATCAACGTTTAAATTTCAAAATGTTTAATTATATGAATTTGTGCAGTATCACTAGAGAAGTTACCTCCTAAAATGTTTTAATTCTAACACTGTTTAAGAAGCTGAAAATAGATTCTTTGTAGGAAAACTGTCTGAAATATATTCTACACTTATATGAGAATCATACCAGCAAGATGGGCAACTAAATCTTTCATTTATAAATAACTAAAGACATTTATTTACCAAAAATTTCCCCTCCAAAATAATTTCAATATAAATTGACTGCAATTCCCAGCGTTGTAAAATAATATCACTCAAATGTGTGCATCAATAAATAGTTGCCTGTCAATATACAGTATGGCACAAAAAAAAAGCAGGATAATTTTTGAAATTGTAGGATAGTAATAACAAAGGAGAACATGGCCAGCCAGGCACAATTCTGATGGGAAAACCCCAGCAGTCAGCAATCACAAGCTGGCAGAGCTTCAGAGAAATATAAAGGTTGGTTTGTATTTCTTAAAGGTTATTTCCAGAGGAAACTCATCTAAACTCCAGAGGATGTCACCTGTTACTGGCTCAGAGAAGAATGACATTTGGTTCACTAACCTACTGAGTGTTTCTGAATGCCTGGTTTTTCTTTTTCTTTCTTGGAAGATCCCTGTTTTCAAGTCATGGCCAACTCCCTCTAAGATTATGAAATTTAAGATCACAAATACAAAGATTCGCCAAGTTTGGAGAAGAAAAATGTTTTATATGTAACAGTTGAGGACATCAGCAGTACTTCCTTGCTTAATTTCAGCTCTGTATGGCAAGTTCTTTGGTGTGTGGTGCCAGATTTAGGTAAAGCAGCACACTTCATGTCCTTTAGGGACCAAGCCAAGTAATGCTCCCTATGATTTGCATCACTGTTCTGGTAGATGGCATTGCCATCGACTTTTAAAAAACAACAAAGAATCCTGAGGTCAGTTTGGGCAGATAAACAGACATAAACTGCTCCTCAGTTGTCAGATTAAAATTCTCATATGAAAATTCACACTCAAGTTTAAATTCTACTGAAACAAATAGATGTAAAGGTCTGTATACTGAAGAGCTGGTCCGTGTTTTTTAATCCTATTTGTTGACTAAATGAAAGTTACAGTTTCTCCACTACATCTGGACTCAGGAAGCTGAAAAACATTATGCACAGGGAACATAGCTCTTTCTGCAGGTGTTCTAGGGCGACTTCCAAGCAAAACCCTGTTGTTGTTGCTGGTTACAGCTCCGTAGGATTACATTAGCCAGCAGTATATTGGGAAACCATGGTTGCCACACACAATTCCTTTGAGGACTGATTGTCTTTTACCTGCTAACTTAAAATTATTAAACTGAAAGTATAAAAATAAGACAACTGGAGCTCTGGAAGGCAAGTATACAACACTGGGTCACATTAATCAGGCACAATTAAAAAGAAGGCATTCACTATCAGGAAACACATCTTGTAAGTTTGATATTCAATTTCAAACTAAATTAGATTTTGGGAAAGATTTTCAACAGTATCTAAGCCATGTAAGAGTGTATGAAAACTGTACTAAAAAAAAGGAATATTACTATCTGGAATATAAAACCAAACATGCAACCTTTATGTGAGAGCACACATTTTGTACCACATTTTCATTTAGTTCCATAATCATCACAGTAAAGTCTTACTCAGCAGGACATATTAAAACATCATTTAGTCCTGTAATCAACACAGCAAAGTCTTACTAGGATATATTAAAATGTCAGCAAGCGTTTCATGCTTTGGATTTAAAGTTAGTCAATTTTTGTTACTAAAAAGACTGGAAATATAAGGCCAAACCAAAAGCCCCTTTGACAGAGGCTGAGGATTTTAGGTAAAAACTAAAAACTATCACCAAAGCAGCCAAGATTTGTTTCAACAGGATTAATACTTAACTAAGAACTGCAATAAAAATTAGTTTTTAACCATAGTCTTTTTGGTTTTTGGTTTGGAGAGAGTGCTTTGTTTTTTGTTTGTGGTTTTGAGGGGGTTGGGTTGTTTTGGGGGTTTTATTTTACATAGAAGTAGTAAGAAAAGCATTATACCCAGTGGAAGACCTGGAGAACCAAAGAGCTGCACAAGTTGAAAAGCAAATCCTAATGATAAGGGAAGTCCCAGAAAACTACATTTCATATCTGCATCTTGATAATCTTCAAGTTGTGATGCCTTTGCCGGCTCAGAGTCATCTGCTTCATTTGCATTTTCACCACAGTTTGCTAATGTATTAGAACCTTCTAGATATTCAGAAACAATTTTAACAGAAGACAAAATATCTGGTTGCCCATTTGTAACCTCTGAAGAAATGCGTTCACCCTCGTCCTCTTTCATATTAACTACCTGTTGTGGCTGAAGAGTTGTAGCTTGCTCCTCCTTTGTTTTGGAATCTACACAAACCCTGCAGATGTATTTTGATATAGGAGAACATTGTCCTGAATGAACGTAAGAAATATTATGTAACAGAGCATCTGCATCCGGAGTGCGTAAGGAATATTCCTGCAATGCGTGGTCCTGTTCATGTGCTTCTCTACAGTTCTTGCTTAGAAAGTGTTTTTGCCTCACTTCCAAAACATATTTTTGTGGATTATCTTCTCTTACTGGGACTTCCTTCCCTCCCTCTGTATGACCAGCAATCTGTCTCGGTAGGTTAAACTTTGGTGCTAAGTTGACAATTCTCCTGTATCTCTTCCTCTTCAATGTAATTGGTGTAGCATCACTTATTGGCACATTTACTTCACTTGAACCCTGCATGAAGGCAGCCCTGGCTTCCAGTAGGGAATCAAAGAGCACTTTACCAGTTGGAGATGCAGACAGACCATTGCTTATTACATTGCCAACCTCCTCAGCTTCTGTTTCATGATGGTTTTCCTTTACCAATCCTTCATTTGACTGATAGCAGTTTAGCTCTGCCGAACTGTTCGTGTGAGTCTGTTCAGGTTTCCTCACTTTTTCAGGTCTTTGTTCACTTACAAATTTATCCTCAGAGCAAGGAGAGAGAGAAACTTGAGTATTGAAGCCCATCTGCAACTCCTCAGTAGATAAATTAATTGAAAAAAAAGCCCAAGCATTGGAGCTAGTCTCTTCTGCTTTTAATGCACCTTCGCCCTCAGTGTTATCAGGCACATTATCAAGTACATTTGAATTGTAACACTGAGAGATTTCTTTTTCTTCACTGTTTAAACTTACCAGCTTGGCTTCCGAGTCAGGTTCACATGTAATTTGACATGATCCCAGTTTGTTTTCTGTGCTTAACAGTGACATATCATAGTCTTCAGAAATGCCTTCTGTTTCTTGGATGGAATTTTTATTATTGCTTATTTTTAGGAAACTGCAGAGATTGTCTTTGTGCCTTTGATTTGCTTCCTCATCATCTAATGCATTTTTGGTTAGGTTTTCAGTACAAAAAGGGTTTACATCTCTTAAAAGAAAACTGTCACTTTCTACAGGCAATTCATTTTTCCATGCACTATCTGACATCATCAAGACCTCAGGCACAGTGACCAGAAAACTCTCCCTTGAAACCCTTGCAGCTTCTTTTAGGCTTTCATCACCACTCTTAGGCTGCTCTTCACAAACTGTTGCTGGATCCTCTGGGCCTTTGCTGAATGTACACAATGATTTTTTGTTTTCTTCTTCCAAATCATCCTCTTCGCTTTCCGATCCATCATGGTCACCTGGAATTGGATGATGAGCTACTCCACATAACATTTTCTTCGTAATTTCTGTACGATTACTTTTCATTGTTTTGTTTCTTTTTCTCTTTTTCTTCTGTTTTGCTTTTGTTAACAGGTATCCAGGGTTCTTGCTTAAAACTGGCTCCCTATGTGAAAACAAAGAAGATTGAATGTAAAACCCCAAACAAATAAAAAACCAAACCCCCACTAAATTAGAGTAACAATATATTCACGGTGATCAATTTGAAGAATAGGTACTTTGTGTTACTATGATGATCGAACACAGACTCTCTGCTTTTTTCAATAGATAAGATCTCAGATAACAAATGTTTAATCAATACAATTCAGGACAATCCTGAACATTTAAATCTATTTAAGTAAACCCAGCTGCCATCTCAATAACTCAGCTTTACAAAAAGTATCACAAATCATTGCAAGACCAAACATCACGTTTCTAGATGTCTTTCTAGCACGATGTTTGAATAATAGATCCTGAAGAGCTGGTACTATTCTGAAATTCCACTAAATGTCATACTGAGCAGAAAGGTACCAAGTAGAGGACAATGTCATCCATTAAGATCAAATACTCAAATTCGAAACTTACTAACCAAAATCCAAATAATGTAAAGTTAGAGTGACTACAGGAACTCTGCTATTTACTGTTCAGTATATGAAGTGTTGACTCATATATATTTGGAAGAAATATTTCATACTTTATTACCAACAAAATAATGCACTGTGGAAAAATTAAGATAGTTGTAGGAAAAATAACGTGTTTATTCACAGTTAATTTTGTAGCTCTTTTCAGAACATCTTATCTATTTTGTCTGAATTTCTCATCAAATTTAACAGAAAGCAGCCCTGACGTCTCTGAAATCTTGACGTTGGCCCACCAGCCAGCCTACCCTGAAATGAACACTTGCAAGAAAAACCCAGTCCAGAATTCCATCCAGAAACCTAACATCTCCCTTTACAGTTCTTCAGAGAGACCAGATTTTCAGAGCTAAGTTTGATTGATAAATCTTTGTACCAAAGACCTGCTCCTTTTCTGTAATTCTTCACTTTTCTGAAACCCTTTGTTTGGGATGGTACTTCACACAACACATTAAGGCAAAGCAGCAGCTAGAATTATAGGGTAAAATTAGTTGATTCTGGGGAATGCATATGTAAAATTACCTGCCTTAAGTATTCTGAAATTCTTGCGAGAAACAATACAAAACAAATCATGGAAGTTTGACTGTCAGTGTAGAGGGGAAGCTCATCACTAGGAGGCAGCCTGGAAACTAAAGGTCACCTATGGGAATCTATCCTTACTCTTTATCCATTCTTAAATTTATTCATTGTTAGTCTCTTGTAAGTTCCTCCTTAATTTGAACTCTTGTAGCAAACCCCTCTCATTCTCTGAATGCAAAGGACAGCAGCAGCCTTCTCGGCATAGCAATGAAGTCTGTTGACTGCAACAGGATTCAAAAGTCTTGGTGCCTTGATATTGCTGCAAAAGGCACTACAGATCTCCATAGTGATCTTGTTGGAAAGCACACAAAATTTATTGCCCTATAATAGTATCCAGATAAGAAATCCTACTAAGAAATGGGATTTCCTCCAAATGGTGGCATTTAAGTCCAAATGGTGCTTTTCTCCAAGTAATGAAAACTGACTTCTCCTTTTCCAGACCTGTGTATTTTCAACACAGTGCCCTGTGGTTTAAGTGTGAATGTCCACAGCACAGATGACTGAAGCTAGCCAAGACAAATTCCGTGTTGAATTCTGCTCACAATACACTCCCTAGTCAGCAACATGCCTCCTATCTCTCCAGAAAGAGAGACATAGGATGCCAGAGTTTTAGGATTGAATAGATCTTATTTGTCTATTGAAATAAATCACATCAAAGTGAAGTACTAGCAATAGTAGCTGGAGAGATTACTTTCCTACATATACCCTGCACATGCAGAAATCATATACTAGTCTAAGATTATATCTTAAACCTTGACATTAACTTTCTTCTTTAAGAAAATTCGTAACTCGAAAGTAGTTTTACACAAGGAAATTCTCTAGAGTTTTCAGATTCATAAACCCCCTTTATCAGTGAAGATCTCTGAGATGTCCCAATTTTAACTGTTTTTAATGGAGTGGGGAATAAAACATCAGACCTATTCTGCACCAGTTCTAAGAAGAATTTATTGTTGTACCTTAAAGTCCTTGTGCTGCCAGAACAACTGCAGAAATGACAACCAAATTATCCATGTCAGCACTGGCACAGAAAAGGAATGAACTTCTCCAGCCTTGATATTATTGTAGCTATACTTTGCTTATCACTCACTTCTCCCAGATGTGAATTTGCACTGCTGCTGCTGGAAATAACCTTCTCTAATACTGATGCAGGCATATTTTTGGTGTCTAACCCCTGACACATCTGACAACATTTTCAGGACAATGCTGACAGAAACTTTCTTAGGCTGGGATGTTGCATCAAAGGGTATTGCAGAAATGAGGGAAAAAGTCTTAAAGGTCTGCACACTTATTTAGTCTCCTTAATACTAATTCTGAATCAGGAAGGAAAACCACACTGGATGGGATCCACTTTAGAATGTAAGAACAGAAAAAACACATCCACAAAATGATGGGAAAAGAATCCCCTGGATGATCCAGAAAATATAACAGCTATTACTGCATTGAAATTGTTGCATGTCAAAATAGTAACAAATGCAAATGTTGATCCAGGATGACGATTTAGCATATCTGGATATGATCATGATTAGTGACATTCAACAGTTCATCATAAATACAACTGCGTAATTTCTGTGCTTTGCAAATATGGAGGTTTTATAACAGTTCAAGGCAACTAGTTTTCTAAAGATTTGAATTTCCTAAAGAAAGGACTAGAGCAAAAAGGAAAGTGATGAACTGTTAAGTGTAGAAGACTAAAATATATTATTTTTCATGGTTCCAGGTAACTTTTGTTTTTCAATTGACTCTAAGAAAATACTACTCCAAGGAAATATTCTAATGCACTATGACGGCATAGCTAAAATTTCCTGCTTGGAGTATAACCCAGTAGCATGTTAAAGTTCCTGCATTCAATTAAGCAAATTGTCTACTAGTTTTTAATAAGATTTATCTTCGTTCCTCCTCTTTTAGTCCACCTACATGCCTTTCGAGAGTTTCTCTTACTGTAAAACCATATGGCACACAAACACTGAGAAAATGCAAGAACCAGCATGGAGACAGACTTCTGTTCTTTACAGGGACATTTGCTAGTGATCTGTTTTTAAACCCATACAACACCCGCAAAAGGGAAAAGAAGAAAGGTGCTATTTCAGCTGGTATTTAAATTTTGCTACATGTTATGCACTTAGAAACCTGGTTAGTAATAAAAAGACCTGAAAAAATATTATGGTATCTTTGTTGAACTAGGAATTCCCCTTCTGTAACACTTTTAAATTTCTCAGCCTACAGTTTAGACAATACTAAAAGCTTTTTGCCATAACTCTGTTACACATGACTTTAAGGTTGTACCCTACTGCTCTAAGTAGCACTGTTCAGTTTGATTGAGAGTCAGTGCTCAGACAACATTTTAACTGCAGAAACAAATGCACTTTCACAACCACTGAGGCAGAACATGCTAACTAATTAATCTAAAGCAATTAGTCACATTTTGCTGAAAAATGGCAAAAGCAAAAGAGTTATTTATTTGCAGTTGTACAGACTTCAGCTCCAGCATGCATCTGAGCTGATGTCTGCTTGATATAAAACAATGCCTGCAGTCACTGCTGTAATGAAATATAGGATAGAATAAGAGAATCATTTAGGTTGGAAAAGATCTCTGAGATCATTGAGTCCAACCATTAACTCAGCACTGCCAAGTCCATCACTAAACCATGTCCCCAAGACATTTACATGTCTATTAAATACCTCCAGGGATGGTGACTCCACCACTTCCCCGGGCAGCCTGTTCCAATGCCTGACCACAGAAATGTTTCCTAATCATCAGGCAAGATGGAGGAACAGATAAATTTAAAATCCAATTCTATACGACATTTAGCAATGAGGTACATGGTCTTTCAGAAATGAATGCCAGCATTAATATCCAAAGTCTCTGGACTGTGTTTTCAACACAAAAGTTACAGTAGAGCAGCTTGCATAAAACGGCATTTACTGGGATACACTTCACCTTCCCCGTCTGGTAAGTCCAAGTACATTCTTGAATTCCTTGTGACCTGATTTTGCTTCAGCAACAACTAAAAATTGAAGTTATAATTTTGGAACAACAAAAAAAGCCAAGGTATGAGATTTTTTGTTACATATCTTGACTTTAACACTGAAATGAGTGATAAAGATCTAATTCCTCAAAACCAAATGGAAAATTCGATTATATTATCAGGTGATCAAGCACCTGGAAAAAACCACAAAACTTGCCAGCATTATTGGGCTTCCTGAAAGCTGAAATTCCATTAGACAGCTGAGCATTCAACTTATCACTTTGCTGCTGAAGAAACAGTCCTTGTCACCCTTTCCTACTTTGCTCCAGATGTTGCCCTTGCACTTCCACTACAGTCTTTTGCTGGCTCTATCACTCTCCTTGTGAGTGGACTCACCTGCCTGAACCTGCATCAAAAGAAAAGAAGTATATACTTCGTTGTTATGCTCATTTAACTCTCCAAAGCAAGAAGTAAAATAAGTGTCTAGCTAAGACAAAGAAGTGGTTGGTGGGAACAAGAGAGTACTTTCAGCAGCAACATCAGGTTGCCTCACAGCAAGGAAATTCACCACAAATGATTTGTAAGAACTGTTTACACATTACAGTGTTGCAAATTAATTCTCTCTGCCCCAAATCAGTAAAGATTCTACTAACTGAATTAAATCTGAAGTAACTCAGTATTTATTATTCTTTTGTCTCTCAACAGCATTGCCACTAGTGGTGAGATTTAAGTACCTTTATAAAATATGCTAATCTATCACAATGCTCAAAGAGCTGGTCCAATCTTTATATTTTCTACAGGAATTATGTATATACAGTTCTGTGCAATGCATAATCAGTCATCAGACTGCTGCCCTGTTATAGTCCAGACACAAAAGACATTGATCTAGAGAGTACACAGTGAATAGCATACAATTGGTTTGATTAAAGCATGCCTTTAGAAGCTGTTCATTTAATCAAACACATGGCAAAGCACAAGCACTTTACTTTCCAAGTTTAAAAACCCAAACAACCCACCAAAACCCCCGCGTTCCTGAGGTAACAGCAATTCAATTGCAAATGCCAGTCCATTCACTCCATAGAAATTTCAGGTGGGGTGACTTTACTGATCTTTGTCCTGCCTGGTTCATGAAAGTCATACATATCCTACGATTTAAATGTCCTATTTTGGCTCCTTAGCCATAGAGTATGCTGATCAAGATTAAAGAAATCAATCTTGAATATCCTGTTTGATACATATGTTTATGTGTACTGAATATACTTGTGCCCAGTATGAAACATCTAGTTTCAAGTGAAACAAAAGCTGCTTCAGCCTCTACTAGATGCCATAAACATCTCACCTGACACAATTCAAAACTTTTTGAGAAGAAAACAAAACAACTCCGCCAGCAATAGATGGACTGATACCAATAGACAGAGAAGAGGTGCCATTTTTTTCTTTGACTGAATTTTTCTGCACCAGTAAGTATGACTTGGTGTTAAAAAGCAGGTTAAGAAGAAGAAAAAAAGGACAACGTGAAACACTCCAAGTGATCTGATTACATCTTAAGGGGATGCATCACAATAGAAAGAAAAAACCCTGCAGTTTCATCAGCCTTTCCCCCATGAAGGCTCTGAGGATCAGTTCTCATTTAAGTCCTGGCAACATTAAGTCCTTTGAAGAGAACACGATGGGCACAGATGCCAATGTTATGCACTGCAAGTACAGTACCAATCATCTTGTCATGCACTCTAGTTACTTTTCAAATAAACAAATAAATATTTAAAACCAGAAAATAAAATACCCACATCCTGGAATACATCATCCTAGCACCTGAACACAGATGACAGACATCATAACAGAATGTAAAGATAAGCAAGTACAACAAAATGGTTTTAGAAGTAAAAATTAGATTTACAGGGTGAAGTGTTGACCTTTCTTGCCAAGGCATATTCACAGCAAAAACAAATGTAAAATGAAATTTGAGATGAGACACAAGCAAAATCAAGTCAAAGAAAAATATGAGTGGAAGACTAAGGAAGCAACAGGGGTATAATGAGAGTAGAATGAAATACTGGGAGATACGTAATAAACTACTCACTGTTAGGAACTTTCAGTGAAAGATGACAGATTTTAGCTGCATTTAAAATAACTTCAATTAGCAAAATTACAGCAAAGACCTAACTATCCACCGAAACACAGACCATAATTCTGGAACAAAAGCATGAGTTTTAGAAACACAAGAAGATACTGCAAATTTAAGGAGGAAAAAAAGTATGAAGACAAATATACTGTGCGACAGAAAACACTGCTTTTAACAGAACAAGAAAAAAATTCAAAAGGACAGCTTACGGTGTGGGGTACTATATGCTCATCTTTTAAATCAGCATGAGTTTGGACTGAGGCATTTAAAAAATTAGAGAATAAGGTGTAGCTCCCCATACAAGTTTATAATGAAAGGCAGAAAAGGGAAGGAGGAGATGGATCCAGAGTTATGAAGACAGCTGCAATAACAAACACACAGGACTCAGATGAGAAAGAATCAGTTCAAGAATAAACAAAAAAGGGGGGGGGGCGAAGTTACAACAGGAAAATAGTAAAAGAAAACAGTATCAGCAAATATTAAGTAAGCAGCCTCTAACCTAGACTATAGCAACATTAAAATTCAAATACTGGTAACTGCAGACAATGTTGCTATTCAGAACATCTGCTCCACTTGTTGCACTAATTCTGTGCATCTCAAATGTTCTATAAAATATTGAGAACTACAGAGCATTCAGTTAAAATGCACATTCCCTAGATAGTATTACACCTTTTTCAACAAATCTCCATATTTCGTAACACTAGCATCCAAATTTTACTTACTATTTCCACATACTACACTTTTGTATTAACTCATTTCCTTTTTCAAATATCTTTCACCAAAAGGACTAGAGATACACAAAAGACAAGATGAATTACCCCCTTAAAGATGACTAGTTTTTACAAAACAGCCCTGTATTATTCCTAGAGTGTTGGGGATGATAGATGCAGAAAACTGTCTTTCAATTCTGCAATTTAGTAAGCATCAATAGATATTTGTCTTTGGACAGAAAATAAAAAAATTACTTTAGATAAGCACTAATATATGTTATTATATTCTAGTTCTGGAAAGACAATACAGCTAACAAGAGACAAATGGCCACTGAGAGAGGGAAAAGGGGATCAGCTAAAGGTGCTATCAGGAACCTGTGAGCAACTCTGCCAACATGGCTATGAAACAACATAACCAGAATAAAGGGTACAGTCAGTGTTGCTGCTACAGTTAAAGCCAGAAACTTAGTGTCCATCTGAGAATAGGAACAACATCACAGCCGGCATCCAACACCCCGAGACCAGGCAGCACTTCCATTAGTGATCTAAAACTCTTCTCTGATATGCAAGGGCTCTCTTCTGAAATCCTGGACACTGCTCGCACTCTATCACTTAGAATAACTTACGTCAGAAAGGGCCTCTGGAGATCATATGGTCCAACCTCTGCTCAAAGCAATATCATGATCTCATTGCTCAGTGCCTTGCCCGTGTACATTTTGAATATTCCAAGGATGAGATTACACAAGCCAATATCCAGTGCAAATTTCCCATGTTGCAACCTCCACCCGTCACTTCTCATCTAAGAGGACCTAGACCTAGGACCAAGAACTCAGTTTAGACTGCAGGAACAAAGCAGTAATAGATTGAAACACAATGCTCTGCCATCCACATATTACATACAAATAATTCCATTTATAATCCTGTATATAATGAATCTTTGCTGTGCTGCCATAAGCACAGTCTCCATAAAGTGAAGAATAATGCTAAATATTCACTGAGTATTTAGCACGTGTAGCAAACAGCTGCAAAGAGCTGCAAATGCAGCTCAGACAGACAGACACAACCTGCTTCAGGTAGACAATTCCATGTCTATACTTTTGTTGTCAAGGTCCTTGTAAAGCACTGTATCCATCTTGCAGGCTATCAGGAAAAATGCTAAATGGGGGAAAGTAATACAGTCAATCCACTCCTAAGCCAGGTTCATGAGCCTTCAGAAACTATTAATGCTTAAGAGCAAGATGTGGGATAAGCTGTGCAGTAACTTCTCACAGACTACTATAATCTGTAACACAAGCTACCCAAACCTAGGGCTAATAAATAAAGAAAAAAAATTATTAAAAGTATCATGAATAAAGTAACAGCCAAACAGCATTATGGGCCTATGACTAAGACTGATTCGTACATGATACAATACAACCCTTAGAAATAAGCAAATGTTTACTCAGTCAGCTAAAGCAGCACTTCTTATTCAGTTAGCAATTTAGAAAGAGGTTAAACAACATCCACTACAGAATTCAGCCTTTTAAAAATCAGTAGTTAGAAAACATGCAACTACATTTTCCAAATGAAAAGTTATATTGGATTAACAGACCAAAAAAAAAAAAAAAAAAAAAAAATTTAACATCACTAAAAAGACTTCAAGTACAACTGATTTTTTTTTTGTTTTCAGTTTTCATGGATATAATATATTCTGGCTTGGCACAACATGATATTGTTACAAAAACACTATAAATCAGTAAGGTACACATGACATGGTCAAGGACTGCCTGCCTACCAGAGAAATGAAGTGGTAGCATTATCAGCTAAAAGGAAACTGCAAAGGCAATTCCAGACACAATACTTCAATGCTTTTATTATCCTTGATCTAGAATTACACTGACAGTCTACCTCAAGCAAAAACCACCATTTGCTGCTTCTGCATTACTACAGAAAAAAATTAAGACAAATTTGAGATGATCAGACCTTGACAAACTGTTACTTTTCTTTTTTTCAAAGACCAATTATGTTTTCACACATTTTTCTGTGAACTCAAAATAAGCAGATTTACAGCTGATTTCAACCAATCAGCCTAATAAAAAGAGGAAAAAAAACCACAACAAATTTATTGATGTACAAGATTTTCACCTAGGATAGTAATAGAGAGCTTTAATCTCTGCCCTTGCTTTTATTTCGAAAGGATGAGAACATAACCATTAAAATGAGACAAGCATCACTCTACAAACACTGAAGTAAAATATTTCCACATCTGATGCACATGAAACATCTGATCACTCAAAACCAGGTCTTACTTTCAATTTCATTTCAACACTGTCTTTTTAATGCTTTTTACAGGGAATTGTAATACGTGTCTGTTCTTTTGAAGTCTCAACATATACCTAGTCACCTTATCTCCATGATGTACCACCATGGAGCAAAAACATCTCTTCCAGAAAATTTGATTGCTAGGAGAAAGCAGCAGTTAAAACTACATGTCACACATGAATGTGACAATTCCTCTAATTCACTGAGAATAAAACTTACTGGTCAGCTCAAAGAAGAAAATACCAATAGTTTAAATTACAACGGGGAAGACAGATACAAAACAATTAAATATAAATGTTATGGGTCCTATCAGCTCGAGAAAACCTTGTTTTCAGTTATCTACTAGCAGAGAAACAACAATCTCTGCAAAAGGTTTCAAGAGACAGATGACAAGAGATAAAATCTTGGCCTTCTTCTTAAATACAAAAAGCTTAAAAAAATTATGCATCATGGCAAACTAGATTAAAATTAACCTCAAGTGGATATGGCTACAAGAACAGAAGACAGAATTCCTCACAGATCATTTAACATCACATTAAAAAATTAGCAGTTTTACACTAGGTTGTCATGGTTTATCCCCAGCTGTCACCTCAGCCCCACACAGCCCCTCACTCAACTCTCTCCTGGTGGAATGAAGGAGAGAATCAGAAGAGTAGAGGTGAGAAAACTCGTGGTTTGAGATAAAGACAGTTTAACAGGTAAAGCAAGAGCTGCACATGCAAGCAAAACAAAACAAGGAATTCACCACTTCCCACAGGCAGGCAGGCGTTCAGCCATCCCCAGGAAAGCCAGGCTCCATCACATGAAACTGTTACTTCGGAAGACAACCACCACCATTCCGAACCCCCTCACTCCTTCTTCCTCCAGCTTTATATACCAGCCGTGACGCCCTAAGGTCTGGGATCTCCCTTTGGTCAGCTGAGGTCAGCTGTCCCAGCTCTGTCCCCTCCCAAATCCCTGTGAGGAGCAGAAAGGCCTTGATGCTGTGTAAGCACTGCTCAGCAGTAACAAAAACACCCCTGTGTTATCAATACTTTTTCCAGGGCAAATCTAAAACACAGTCCCAGACCAGCTATTCCGAAGACAACCAACTTTATCCCATCCAAAACCAGCACACAGGTTTTTTAGGGTTTGGTCTTGGGGTGGTGATTTTTTTCTTGTCCATACAAAATTAAAGTAAGAAAACTAAATCATCCAAACAATGCTGATGAAAACTTTTGATAGTTCAGCAAGTAAACCAATAAACTATGAAACAGCAGCTTAGATGAAGCAGTAAAACTAGTACCATTTTTCCCTACACAGCTGATGCTAAGTGGTCTGCTATATGAACCAATTTATGTATGTTCTACAAATTAATTTCCATTTAAATTTCATGCTTAGAAAAGTTAAGTGTTAAATTTACTTACCAAACATCCCACTAGTTTCGAGTATGCAGGAGAAACTTAGAATTCGTATTTACAATAGTCTGGTTTTACGCATTAGTTAAATTTAAAGAAAAACCCAACCTGCTACTATTATTTCATGAAATATGATGAACTAGCAATTTATTTAAGAAGTGAACAACAGGAAACCTTCGTTGTAGGTACATTATCATTGTCAACACATATATTGTATAGAAACTGTACACAGTAAGAATTTTTAGATTCCTGTCCAGCTGAGCAGCAAGTTCTTATATTTCTTGCACATACATTTTGACCAAATAACTAATTTTCCTTGGTTTTGAGGGCATGAGAAATTCCTGCAACTTGTATTTCACACAGTTTTTTTCATTTCTACCTATAAATAGTGTAGTGTGAAATCAACTTCTGAGATATATGTCTGTCCGCGATCTGTGGCTGTTGTATCCCCATAAAATACGATTACACTATGAAACAGAAAAGTGTTACACCAACAGTAATTCCAGTGTGTTTTCACCTACCATGTCACTGTACTTACCTTGGAATACAGCTGTACAGATGAAGCAATTTACATATGTTTGCTACAGAAACAAATTGCAAAGCTTCCCTTTCTTAAGTGTCCTTTGCAAATTGCAGGCCTATTGATCAGCATGCTTTGCAAAGCAGAAACACTCCCATCCACCAGTAATTAAAAAGGTACAAGAAAAGCTGCATCATCTTAAAACAGTATGAATTAGTACCTATTCAAATAAATACTGCTAAACACCCCCATTTCAGTCTTCAATAATCAGCTCTTTTTTGCCACGCCTTAGCACACTGGGTGAATATTACATAAGCCTCAATAAATTTTATCATGTTATAGCTTACAGTAAAATAGAGTAAATGAGGCTTAAACCTTTTTATCTCCCCCACACTTGAAATGTGCTTTCATGGTCAAATATAAAAACTTTGACACAATTAAAGTATTACTGAGCATTTACAATGATATCCATTACTCTTTCGAGACATGGAAAAAGATAACCATGAAAACTAAAATACAGAAGATACTTGATACGAATAACAGACAATGAAGGAAGATAATCAATATAGTTGGGGAGCCTCTTTTCTACACATACACATAATTCAGTACAGTAACAGTGCATGCACTACTGAAACATTTTAAGTTCTTTTTCAAATAATTAAAACATAAATTTAAATTTGCACAATAGGTGTAGAAAACCACAGAAAGATACTTCATTATATACCTGAATTTTCAGCTTTCATGGTATTCAGACTTTACTGATGAACTAATTATTAGGGCCTATTCAAAAATTGTCTACAATTCAAAAAAAATTATGCTGGCTTTGGAATTTTCAAAATTCTGATACTATGACACCAAATGAGTAATAGATAACAATCCAAATTCTTTTAGTTACATACTCATGTTCTTGACAAAATTTCCTATTCATCATTTAGTCATCCAGTGTACAAGGAAGTCAAGTGTAGTTAGGCCATTTCAGCTGGCAGGTTAGTAATAATGCTCATCTGTATAAAATCCTATGAACTTGAAAATAATATAAACTGTTGCATTGAACTACTTCAACAATACTGAACACAAATATATTTTATTAATACAGCAAGCTGTTAGAAAAAAGGCAAAGTGAACACTTACAAATTCATTGTTTTTTTAAGAGAAAAAGAGCAGTAAGTTAGTCAGTCTCCATGCTGGCTCAATCTTTGTTATGTGCTAAACAGATCACATTGGCTATGCCAAAATTAAGAATGCAAGATGGTTTTACAGAATTATATCCACTATTTATATTGAATTGATGCATCTCAGCTGTGGACTGGGAGTTCACAGCCTGATTCGTTAATATTTCATTTTTATCACAAAGGCAAGAAACTGACTTAGAAAGACAGCTGTGAAATTTTGAGTGTTTAGTGGCAAAATTTAGATTTTTTTTTTCAGTCAGCACAAAACAAGTTGGTGGTGTGCCAACATCATCATAGTTTATATACTACCGATGAGAATAAATAAAAAAATTCAGGTTGCACAGTTTATGGCTGGTGAATACTCTACTGGCAGAATGTTGCTTCAGCTGCCACATGAACTTCTGAGACCAAAACAGAAAGGAAAAAACCCCAAAAAACCAACAAAACAACAACAACAAAAAAATCAAACCTCTTAACTGAAATCAGAAAACACATGCCAAAATTTTGCCAATTAGCAATACATGCCAAATAGATTTAAAGGACAACCCAGAACATAACTGCTTTCAAACAAACCTCCAAAAAGGTAAGAAGACTAAATAACAATCATTAAAATTGATTATTATGTAAATAAACTCTTCTTCTTGGGCTTTACTTCTCTTTTAAAAGATTCTTAATACGACCCCTTCTTTAAAAAAAGACTGCTCAACAGTTACGTAATATATGACAACATCATTGTCTTAGATTTATGAAGAAAGACTCAGCTATATGCCATACTATAGTAAATATTTTACTAAAATCCAAGGTCTTACAACTTTAATAAATATAGTTTTAAAAACCATTAAATGTACAATTTTATTTACATGCAAGTCCATTAAAAAGAACAACCTCTAGAAGAAAATGGATCTTGAAATAGGCCTATTTAAAACACAGAAGATCACTACTTTTATTGGAGGTGATGATGTGTTTTAAAAGGGCAAATAACGGATTCTTATTAACTGACTGCAACTGTGTTACTGGCTACTGGAAATACTGAAAGAACTCCATGAGTCTGTATTGTCTCCCCACCTATGTCTTCTCTGCAGAGGTGGTCTTTGAGTGTTTTTGTGGGGAGGTACCACTGAATTCATGACAATAGGGATGGATATTTGGTATTCGTATCGTTCCAACATCTGAGCAATCTTCTCACGAGTGACCCCATGTTTATTCCTCCTACAAAAACAAAAATTTAAATAAATTATCTGGTATATTTATAGCTATATGTAGTTACATGTAAGTGTATATATAATTGCATGCTACAGTCTTTAAGAAAAAAACCCTCTAAATTCTCAATATTTTTCTTCTTGCTTTTATTACACTATATCGTCATTCTGTAGGTATTCAACTTGTGTTGAGGTTTATTTTAACAATTAACAGCTGCAGATATTGAGTAACAGTAAACAATACAGTTATTCTTCTTCATACAGAAATGTGATGTTATTCACTATAACTATACATCTGAATTACCCCAGAAGGATTTTGCTATTTATTCATCAGATTTTAGACGATATACTAGCTAATGAGTAGAGGAATGAATAATAGCACAGATCACTCCTTACAAAAACTAGCATAAAAAAATGTAACTACATGGTTTCAAGATTTAATGACAGAGTATTTTCTCATCAAGAAACCTCCCTACAGAATAAGAAGCAATTTTAGTTCTGAACCAGAACAACACGCTCACAACACCTTCACCTACTAGTTCTGATACTTGCTGTAAATTTAGAAAGGTACTGAAATACATGTAAGGGAAAAGGTATCAAAAGTGCTGTCCTATTCTTGCAGTGCTCAGTGACCAGCTGCTTTCAGGGAGAACTTGGTCTATCAAGAACCTGGGGCATTGCACGTTACATTGGAGTATGTCTATCTCCTCGGTGTCTATGGAACAGGACCTTAAAATCCATGTTAGCAGAGAATTTCAGTCTCTGCCAGAAGAAAACCACAAGCCTTATGCACAACCTGAATGTCACAGAATTGCCAGAACTGTAACAGAATTGAATCTAAAAGAAGAGACATAAAACAGAAACAAAATGTTTTGATACCATAAACAAGCATTAATCATAACCCAATACATTCTTATTACCTAGAAACCTTGTCCAAGCTAAATTATTTCCACAACAAACCAACAGGGAATGTATTTCTGCATCTTTCTGCTTTCTGCCAAGGACAGATGAGGTATGGGCCTTACCAACCTGCTCAGTTCTACAGAGGAGAAATCAACACTGGGAACAAACAGGCTATACTGCAAAGAAGGATACACCACACAGAAATATTTTAAAAGACTGACTTCCTCACAACCCAGCCCCCTCAGGACTTTATGAGTATCATTACAACAAAGAAGTAAGTATCAAGCTGACAAGGGTTCAAAGCACACTGCAGGTAGCACACTAGTTTCACATTCAGAATGGAAGCGGAATTCAGATCTCAGAACTATTCAAAATTACACTGGCTCCTTAAAGTGTATTTTATCAACTTTCTTTCTGTGAAGAAAATGCTTAAGTAGAGCATTTCTCTCACAGACACTCTTCCCTGAGACAACACCAGAAGCTGGAGTGATCACTGCATGTGGCTCATTGTTTAAATGCTTCTAATTTCTACATCGTGCTAAAGTGGCCAAGGAGCAGCTGCATGTTGAACTAATCACTTAGTGAGTCTTAACAGTTTTGATTTTATTCACAAATATGAACAAGGCTTATGGTAGAGAAAAAACTCAACCCTCTAGAAATATGTGGATTTTATAAAGTGCTTGACACTCAAGACAGACAAAAAATTAGAAGAGCAAGTCTAAGTCTTTTTAACGGCAAATGGTGGCAACCGAAAGTTATTCAGTATTTTCCCTATCTTAGTACTCCTAGAAAAAGATTACAGCTCAAGTGCTCTGGACATAAAAGTGCACACTCATCCACAATCTAATGGACTTGTGCATAATCACTTCATAAAAGAGGAAGTATTTTTCCTTGCAGAATAAGGCAGGATAATAAAATCACTAACAGCAAAATTGCATCAAGCACAGAAACTGATTTAAAAAAGGAAATCTATTTGCTGTACAGTGTCATTTAATACTAAGATCTACTCTTCAGGCATGTCTTCACTCATTCTTTGGCAGCTTGGCTATGCTGAGAGAGCATAAAGCCATCTATCTGAACTAACATAGACATACCAGTAAAAGCTCCTAAAAGGTAGGAGGAGGAAGACTGTTTGGCATGGAGGAACACAGAATTTATTGATACAAGCAAAGTTCTGCCACTATTAAATGCTTCCATACTACCCTCCACAACTGCACCCTCAGCAAGCTTGCTGATGAAATGAAACTGAGGAGCCCTCACCTGAAAAAAATGAAAACTTACATCACCACCTTTCTTAAACTCCCAAAAAATGAAGTTTCCAGGCAATGGGCCTCTATTCAAATATCTAAAGCAACCAGAACTGCTAAAATATTTCTAGGAATCTTCTAAAATCTTCTAAAAACTGGTAACAGCACTTCACAGTTCAAGGGTTTTCCTCTGGGAAAGATATAAACTTTACTCCTACAATTTGATTGAACAATAAAATTCAACAGTAACAACACACCAGTTTATCCTGTTGCCCGCCGCGATCATGTGAAAACATGAATTTTGCTGGAAAATGAGTCTGTCTCATGTAATGGGAATCTCATGCTGAGTATCTTAGAAGTGCCTGATTACTAAGATTCCTATCTTGGCTGTGCTGCACCCCAAACTAGAAAAACTTACTATCGTTCTACAGAGAGAGAACTCCATCTCTAGAAAAAAGTCAGTGGTAGCTCAGGAGCAAAAGGTGAAAACTTTAGATTATTTATAAACACAACAAAGTCCAAGTCAGTAATGCAAGCATTATACACACACACTTCGTGCACTGTAGGGACTACTTTACAAAGCCAAAACAATTAGGGGAAAAGTCAGCTGGATGCATATAAAACAACAATCAGTGAAAAGAACTCTGTCATCAACTGTGAAAATATTACACTACACTGCAAACAAAGAAATATCCCTGAGCTGGTTTGATACCTGATAGATTCCTAAAGCAGATATATGAGAGACAAAAAGGACATTAACCAGGAAAAATAAGCAGCTTCCCAAGCACTCTCAGAACGCAGAAGTTCAATGACCCACGTTCAACAGTACTCTAAGTCAGATCTATACATGCCCAACAAAATTTTAATATTGACTTTCTGGGTCAAAAAGATGGAGCTGGTATTTATTCGCCTGCTTGTTTATTCATAAAACTTCCATGTAAAAGTATACCTCAAAATGCCTATTTAAATAAAATACATTTCATACTACTAGTAAAGCACTTGAGAAAATATTTTTAATAAAATGTAACTTACTGCATATATATTTCTGCATGCATATTTATCTGCCTATCTATCTCTATACATAAAGTATGATGATTCCTGTAAGAGAAACCTTACTTCTCTAATTCTTCAGGATCAAACTTCCACCAAGTATCTGGCTCATGGAATTCCACTCTGTATCCTTCTTCTAGAGCCTGCAGCAAGCAAAGAAATGCGTGATGTGTATCATGATCACATAAAACGTAAGAAAAAAAATAAAAGACAAGTATAATAAACAGATGAAGCGTACTCTGCTGTGCTAGTATGATGATTTTCACTTACCCCCACCTGTCTTAGCTTTCGTTCCAGGCTAAGCAAATTAAATCAAGTCAATCCTTAAATTGATCTAAACCATTGCCACACCAATTACTAATCACTATCAACAAGCAGTCTCTCTCTTTAAAAACTTGAGTAAAAAAAATGTTTCTGGACAAAACATATCAACTTATCACAAGGGTAAGTTTGAAAAGTTGTTACAGGTGACAATCATGCAACAAAACCTACCACTTCCACATATGGCTTCATTTCCCAGGCTTGAGTATTAGTGTTATCTATTATAACTGGAGATTTTCCCTGCTCCATTGCTTGCTTTGCTGCAATAAAAAATTGTGCAAGTTAATAAACCACATGTAACTCAAGCAAAACAAAAATAAACTGCTCCAGATTTTCTTTCGCTAATCTACTCTGACTGAAACACTCTGCTCTAAGAGAAAGAATAAAAGGTACAGGCAGGAATGAAAAGAAGTAGAAACAAGAATCTCACACCCAAAGAAACAAGATTATCTATTTTTAACTCTGAACCTTGTAGAAGTTCAAAATTTAATGTATATATATACATGAATTAAAGTATAAAAAATACTTTAAATACTTCTATATTTGCTTTGCTAAAATATATATACTCCTTTTCATATAGACTCTTAACACTCATACATGTTATGCTACACTTCTATTTCCTCTATGTAACACAGCTTAGTAAGATTCCCTTTGTTCATTCCAACCTCTCTTCCGGTTCCACTCGTGGGCATCACCAAGCTGAGCAGCATTATAGGTGTATCCATATTGCTGACGAAAATAATCATCGGTGCTGAGTACAATGCCATCACAACTCCGACCAAGCAGAACACTGTTAAAGGAAAACAAAAATATATTAACCTTTCATTTTCAGGTAGATAGACACATTAAAAAATTACAGCTAAAATAAACTGAACTGTGACCAATTTCTGAACTTCTTGCAAACTTCAAACAGATTTATAAAAAGGACACCCATATATATCACCAATAATTCTAACCCAAATTAAAGCAATATATCTTCCCCCTCTCTACAATTTCTGTATTTGTTGTTTCTTCTCCACTCTCAAGAGATGTTTGTATCCATCTAATTTTACACCTATACTACAGTAAGTTTCAAGTACCTCATAATAATTGAATGTATTTGCTAACATTTTCCATCTCAATCCTCACTTGGAAATATGTCTAGAAAGCAATCTGATCATGAGAACTCCCCGTTCTGCCAAATGTAAACATAATTTCAGAAAGTCCTTGGAAATTGGTGTTTAAAGGAAAATCTTATATAACTGAGACAACGGTACAATTCTATTCAAAGTCCAGCCTACAGAATAGGTGTAGACTGGACTTTAAGCCTCTTTGTCTCTTTTTAATTCTATGGTATATTTAAATCTGGAAACAGAACACAGCCAGCTAGTGCTACAGAGCATTTAGTGCCTACTGCAACACTCAGATATCACTGTCCTACGGAAATTTAGGCAACTATTCCAGCTCAGAAATAGGCAACATACCCACAGGCTACAAAAGCCAAACTGCACTAGCAGTATGTGGGACTGCACTACTGCTGAGGTGACAGGAACAAAAAAGAATTGTCCAGATCCCAAATAACTTAGAGGAACAAGGATATGCTCGTTGTAAGTTACCAAGCTTTCCTATATATATCTGCATGAAGGGCCACTTAAATGTAATTCCTGCACACGGAATTTGCTATGTTTTGCCACCTGTCACCAACAACAGACCTGTTATGGATCATAATTTAATGACTGGGACACTGTATGACATGTTAGTTTATACTCCTACAGATTTATTGTCCCACAACTATGTTGTCGGTTATTTTTGCTTTTCAGATACAGACAGATGTACAACAAAATCCAGATTACTAAAGACCAGAAGGAACTACTAATGGAGCAATGTCAAGTAACGTGATCAAAGCTGCACACAAACTGTTACTTCCTCCTTACTCTTCCTTTTCCAGAGCTTTAAGGTTGCTTCAGGACAAATAGCAGTGCTATTTGAGAAAGCAGAACACAATACACTGAAAGGGCAGCCACCTTATTTGAACACTGATAAATAATTGGTTTTTTTAGAGTCTAGATTTTTCAATAGGATGTGTATTACACCAGTTTAAAAGAGCACAGAAGGATTTATCATCTATTTCTGTTCTAAATAGATCAAATGACACCAGTAAATCATACACCACACAGAGCAGCAATTTTTTTATCCCTCTTCCTCTCTTGTATAAAATATTTAACAAATTTATATTCATTAAGTTACTTGGCTGTGATTTCACACATGGCCCAATTCTCTTATTTACAGTATGCAACATTTGCCAATTAATAATGCTAAAACAATTGGAGCCATCTTCCACACTCACTCCTTGTGTGCTAAATGCATATACACATATCTTAAAGAACCATCTGCCTTAATAAAAAAATATAGCAAATAATATTTAGGATTCTTCTATTGGCTGATTAGATGGACACAACCCCTACAGTTCCTAGGGGCCTGAGCATCAGGTTTCAATAGGAATATATGAACCGACAAATCAACACTAATGGGACATTGATTTTCACTTTTATTTCTAAGAACTCTGTTTGCTCATGTTGTGGAGAATAACTCACTCACTCGAATTCTTTTGTTGTTATCTTCCAAACATCATTAGTAACAATAAAGAAATACAGTGACAAGGGCTCAGAAATCTTGCAAATCCATCAACAAAGTGTAATCTCAAAATAGTCTGTCAGTATTCCTTGAAGTTCAGAATACACCACAATTATTAATATACCAACATAACTGAAATAACAGATTTAATATAGTAAACTGTATTTGCAATAATCCTAAACCCATAGAATTTGAGAAGGCAAAGCAGTTACCAAAGAGGCCAGAGTAAAAGGGCCCTTACCCCATACACAACACACAAGCTATCAGAAAGTCATGAGTTTATGAACTGAAACTTCAAACACCATGGTAACAACTGGAACCTCTTTCTAAACTGTGAAACTAAATCATAAAACATAACATTTTAAAAGCCTGACAATTACCTCTTCAAAAATTCACAGTACTTAAACTTTTAAAATTCAAAGCAGAAACTATTTGTTGACATCATATGGAATAACTCATATACCTCTAACATGTGTTTGGAAGTAAAATTTATCCCAGGCCCATGAACTAGAGAACAGAAAGAACAAAAACCGTATCTATACAAAGAAAGCATCATTACTACCTAAACCCACAGAGATGATATTACACTTTTAAGAGATGACGAAAGAAGATAAATGTATTTCTAATGAGAGTCAAATTACAGATTAGTCAGCATCAGTATGTGCACATGCTTGAAATGAGTAGCATATTATCTGACTGCTGTAATCCATCTTCTTCACCCAAGTAAATACCCACCTTTGAACACAGTAGGACACTGAAATTAAAGCAGCTCACCTATTTTTTCCAGACATGCTATCTGATCTAACAGAAGCTATTATCCTGACATACAAAACTCATGTTGAAACCAAAATATTAACTACTCAGCAAACCAATACACGTTCTTTCCAGTGCACGTGTGCGTGCATGCACACACACAAATCCTTTTTCTTCAAAACTAAAATGATCCCCAAACCTGTATCCTGGTTAGCCTACTTTGATAAATCATTTTGTAATAAAAAAGATATCTCAGAATCTAATAATTCACCTATTTAAAATAGCTAGCATATTGTGGATGAGGAAAGAAATAGCCAATAACTAAATACCCTTTCAGAATATGCAGCCATTACTGAGCTATGTAAATGCTCCTTTAAAAGCACTGCTTGTAACACTGTTTAAACAAATACATAATTAGAAACAACAGCACACCACTGTTTCTACATTCAGCTATAAACACTAACTCGCCTCAGAAGATTTTGCTCTGAAGGAGAATGTCCCCAGAGAAAGACAACTGTCTTTACGTGTTACTGGATTTAATTAAAAATGGACTTCTTAAATGACACCAATATTTGTTCTTTCAATTTCATTAAGCTCCCTTTTACTCAAATTAATGCTTAGATATTTATGGAGAAAAGGCAAATTGCACTTGCTGACAACTTCAGCAGCAAAATACTTTAAAAATACAAGTCTCTTTTCCTGTAACTTTTTCCAGGACTGTAAGATCACATCATTATCTACTAATTGTAGCAGACTTTGGTTACTTGGGCTAAAGCCATCACTGCTGGCTGTCTGTCTGTCCAAACTGTTTTCAAACATTTTTAACCAAATTGTCAATCTCTGCCAAAATCAAGGAAAAAATACAGCATTTTTACAATATTTTGTTATTCCAAGTTTTTCTCTGAGAAGTTTTGGATTGAGGAAGTGAAATCTGAGAAAGTACATGTGTTTGCTTGCCCTGCAAAAACTTTCTGTAAACCTGCCCAAGGCATACAACTTTAAAATGTCATGTGCACAGAAAACAGTAGTGAAAACTCATTTTCATATAAAGTAGAGCAGAAAATGCAAAGATTCTCACTGCAGTAAACCCAGTCCTGAACAGAGCAATGTGGTAGGGGCAGGAAGCTGATTCAGGACTGCATTATAAGAACACATTTCTCCCAACACAAGAATGGCAACAGAAGAAACAAAATTGGCCTGAAATAGGAGGACACAGGAAGCATCGTGGTATAAACACTGGAACAAGCAACTCGGTACTGGCAGTAGAGCTAGGAAACAGGGCCAAGGCAAAGAGTGAAGCAGAGGGAAGACACTGTCATAATGAAGTTGGGAGTGAGATAATACCACTGACTGAAATAGGGAGAAAATGAATGTGGGAAGAAACAGGATGAAGAAGGAACTGAGGATATTACCTTAGAATTTAGAAGCAGATATGGAGCTAGTAAGCACAGACCAAAAGCCATGACTGGATACGAATAGGAAAACAAAAGCAGAAATAGATGGCTAAGAAACAGGATTTTGTATGAGCCTCAGGGGCTAGGATGGTCTAAGTCAGGTGGACACAGAAAATAAATCCATGAGATGAGGGGAGCTCCCCAAGGACCCAGAAATGGCTGATGTTATGCTCATGGTTAAGGCAAGTAAAGACAAAAATCCAAAGAACTAATGGCTGCTCAACCTCACCTAAGCTCTGTTCTGGAATAAATGGAGTGTATCCTCTCAGAATCTATTTCCAAACATGTTAAGGAAATTAAGGTAACCAGGAAGAGTCAATGTGGGTTTTGCAACAGACAAATAACATTCTTTACTGACCAGAATGCACTCTCTAATGAAACAAATGCCTTTGTCAATGAGGACCAAGTGATTAATGCAGCATACTCAGAAACTATCAAAGCTTCCAACATCATCTCCCAGTCAGCAACAAGCAGAGAACAGCAAAGGATATAGCGAGACCAATCTTTTTCAGTATCTTCATCGTTAACCTGGATGAGGAGGCCAAGAACTTGCAGGTCATACCAAATTAGCAGTGATGCTCAACACTGATCTGAACCGTGAGGCTTCTATCCAGAAGGCCACCGAGAAACCGGAGAACTGGGCTAAGCGAAACACCACAAAGCTCAACAAGGAAAGAGTAAAGTTCTGCAACTGAAGAAACCTAAAGCATCAGCACAGATGGGAAAGTGAGTGGTTGAGCAGCTCTGCTGAAAAGAGTCTGAGGATTACGGTGGATATCAAACGACCTAAGTGAATGGTGTACTCCCATCAAAGGTGGGGCAAACCACAAACTGGGCTTTAGTAGAGGAAGTATGGCCAGCAGATCATCTGACAACGTATCACCCGCACTTTGCCTGGCTCTTGTGTGGTGAACTCTGAAATACTGTGTCCAGCATGGGACTTCCCAGTTCAAAAGACATGCTGAAAAGCATGGAAGGGCTCAACAGATGGCTACCAAGATAGCTACGGGCATTCAACCTCCAAGGAGAGGTCAATAGCAGCTGGGCTTGTTTAGTCTGGCAGTGGACACAGTAAAAGGTCTGATGTCAGCCTATTACAGTGATTAAACCTCTGCTTTGCCAGAAGGGAAGCTGCAAAGAAGACGAGACAGATTCTACCATGTAACAACACATGTTATTACACAGGACATGCAAATTATGGCTTGCGAACTTCAGTTTGGAGATTAGGAAGAACTTCCTTACTTAGGTGGGTTGTACTGCACTAGAAAAGTTTGGTGAGACCACAGAATCTCAGTGGGGTTTCTAAGATCAGGCCTGACAAAGACATACCTGACCTGATCCAGTGATGGTGACAGACCTCCTCCAAGCAAAACAATGGACTAGTTCACATCCACTACTTTCTTCCAAAAAACGTGCCCATAATTCCAACTACTTAGTTGGAATGGAAGAGTCAAAACAAAACACAAACCTCAGTGGAAGACTCCAGACAGACACAAGCCAAGTTTGCGAGCAGGAAGAAAACTGTCTGTACTTAAAAACCCTTACTCAGTGCAAACATAAATAGAAATTTGAGATTCCAAGGTCCCACTACTGGCTCTGCTGTCATTTCCTACTTGGGAAACTCGCTTGCAAGACACACTTCATTTCCCTCTCGTGCTGATCCACACAGATGATGTCAGTTTTCTGCTTTTCCTTCATAGTTGTTTTACTGGCACAAATGGTACAGGTTTGTCTGCAGGTGCCAAAGGTGGCACGCCTGCAAAGACACCTGTGGGTACTAATATGACATCAGATGTAACATCACTGCTGTCCTAGGCTACGCTGCAGAATTCTATGATGTTACGTAGAAAAACATGTTCAAAACATGTTTATTAAGACTTAACTAATAATACATGTATTTTCCCCATAGGCACTCTTTAATTCTGAGATGACTTCTCCCCAAGGTATCCAAGACCCTGAGATATGATTTCATGGGAATTAACAATTGCAACCAAGCATTGAACATATGAAACTGCACATAATTGAATACACTGAAAAACAAGCTCCATGGAGTGCAAATTCTGCACCCACTTTTGGTAACCATTCTTAACCTTGATCTCATAGTGCCCACTTTCCCATCTGCTAAATAAAATTAGTAACTGATCTCACTAATGAGAGACAAAAAAAAGCACAAATACATGTTCTTAAAAACCTGAAGATATTTAGAATTTTTCAGATAATATGAGTCATATATTTGCAGAAAGATTCAGAGACAATTTAGCACATCAAACATGGAAAACAAATATATTTAGTATCTTCACATTAAGTATTATCCAATCCCTGAACTGAATGAGGCAGCATTTTTTCCACAGGGTTATTTTTTAAATTTTTTATATTGCTTTCACTTATTAAAGGAATTATTGCAATAATACCACATGGGCAGATGTAGCTTCAAAAATGCAGGTTTGCAAGACGCAGCAATCAGTAACTATAAAACATTACAGCAAAAATTACTCTAACATGTAAGAAAAATACCTATTAGAGATTTCTAGCTGTAATATAGAGATCGCTGTCTCCTAAATATCAGGAAAAACTCCGTGAATTGAGAGTTACTCCTTTAGACAAAAAACAAGTAAGAACACGATCACTGTACCTATTTCACAGACTCCTCGCATACAACAGACGATAACTACAGAAGACATCCCATCTGTGACGTAGTTTCTGGATGAAACTCAATCAGTACGTACCAATTTAGTAGTTTCTTTTTTTATATACACAAGAGAAACTTATTTTCACTTAATACAGGTAGTGTCTGTGCTCTGTCAACTTTTTGTGCTTTTTAAACTAGGCCAAAAAAACACAAAGTGAAAATCCAAGTTGGAGGTGGTATCTGCTTTTAACCCTGTCAGACTTCAACAAGTGTATTTTGAAGAAAAAATATTACTTCTCTTGTGTGGTGTTCACAAATAAACAAGAGCAGTTGACAGACCATACTATGAAAAAAGGGAATGAGCTAATGTTCATTTTCATCAAGACACTGAAAATAAGTATTTTCAGAGTAGTGACATTCTTCTAATGGCCTTTGAAAATTTTTGCTTGGGCATAAAAAAGGACTTCTGGTTCAGTCAAATGGACATTGTTAGATTTGATGGGAGATTTTTTTTAAATTAGGGAATTTAAGAATTAAAGAAAAAAGCAGCAGACCATCACATACTCGTAAGAAAATTTCAGAATAAAAGACTGTGCAATTTAATGGATGCTCAATATTTTAAATTTAACACAGGCGAGCTCCTGTTCATCAAAACTCTGAGGGAGACGAAACCCCCAAGTAAATATTTTTAATATTTACTGTCACTTGCACTCTTTATGTACAAATGATAGCAAATATTAAACTACTGCACTTTAAGAGCCTAATTTACAAACGAAAAAGCTTCCTAAGTGCTTACAGATATATTTAAGTTCTTAAAAAATTTTATTTGAATAAACTTCTCAAGCTTTAAGTCTCTACTTACCGAGAAAGCGTTGATTTCCCTGAACCTGGTAGGCCTCTTAAGATTAGAAGCAATTTCTGTGAACAACTGAATCTTTCCTCAGATAACTGCAATGAAGAAAAGCTGTGCATTCCTTCTGTACTGTCGGCTTTTGGATCCTTCCAACACTCTTCTCTGGTTTCACAGAAACCATTATTTTGGAGTCCATTCTGATCATTATTTCCATTCCTGAAAACCTGAGTAGTATGGATGTCAGTATGACCAGAATAGTTGGTATTTTGATCAAGCAATGGACCATGACTGTTGATATCAGTATTTCCACGGTAACGATGGTAATTTTTATAAGACGGTCCCCCATTCTGAATAGGGAGAATATTTGGGATTTGTGGTGGGGGATTAAATATTTGAAAATGGGATTGATGGTTGAATCTAGGAGGAATAAGTCCCTGAGGTTTTCTGAAAGATGCTCCAGTCTGCCAAGCAGGTCTGAATTGAGGCACTGAGCAGTCCCAAGCATCCACTTGGCCATTAAAGTTATTTTCAGTTTTCCAGCCACCTGCTTCTACAGCTAACTGCTGCTCATTGCTTTTTTTCTGACTGTTCTGTTCACCCAAAAAACACTGTCCATTCTCGTAAAGTGGCTGTGGATTGCCCAAAAGTACAGGTTGATAATTCTCTTGTGAGCTTTGACTACAGTTAAATGGAGAGTGCTGTTCCTGAGAAATTTCAGTTTCTTCTTCCTGACTAACAGTATCTAAATTTTCATTTTCCAGCTGGTGAATTTCTTTATAGAACTGGTCCAGTTCATCATCTATTTCTGGTACAGCAGCAGAAACAATTTGCATCTTCTTTGCCTCCTTTCTCTTAGATCTGTTTTCATGTAATTCATTCTCATCTCCTCTATTGTTCCTACATTCATTGCAGTTGCCAGATTTGTCTGATTTGTTACTTTTGGCAGGCTTGTAAATAGGTCCTATAAAATCTTTGCTTGTAAAAAAGTCTTCATCTGATTCATTTCTATTTACTGAAGATGATGTACTGCTTTTTTCAATATTATCTTCACCAGCATTACTTGTAATAAAAGGGTCCTTCTCTTCTTCAACTTTAGAGTCATTTATTGATGCAAAAGGAGGATTTACATTCCGCACAGTTTCTAAATCAACTGGCTGACTAAGCACTGGATTATTTTCAGGGAGAACTTCATTCAAGGATCCCAAGACACCAGTAGGTATTTTCTCTTGCTTCTGCATTTCATGTTGCCCTTGGTTATCTAAGGCACATGTAGGTATCCAACCATTTGATTTTCTCTCAACATCCACTTTCTCCTGAGTACCTTTGTTATCATCATCAGGGAGTTTCTCACAAGCCCCCTTGGCTGACTTCATTGTTTTAGAATATGGTTCAATCCTGACTTCGTCCTGACACTCCAAGAGCCTTACTGTATTTTCAGCATGAAGCATCTTAGAAAAAAAATTAATACATTATCAGCATGCACATTTTTTAAATAAAGTATAAAAAAGCTGCAGTTATTCAGGCCTATGACATAACACCCTCCATGGTCACAATCAGAATGTATCGCCCAGAAGAAAAGCAGACATCACTTACCACAAGTACGGTTTAAACAAGACTGCTACATTATTTATTGCTTATCTTTAGTAAAGAACTACATAAGTGCTGTATCAGTCCAGCAGTCAGTCACATTTTATGATATGCCTTAAATAATTTACAAATAATGCTTTTAAAATGTGAATATTTGAAAAATTAATTACACCAACGATCTCTGACCTATGTTACTGCTGTTACTACTGTTCTCTACCGACCTGTGTTATTCTGACAAGTGTTTGAAATCTCTTTTAAAGATAAGCATACGCCAATTTCAAGCGCACAAACTGATCCCTGACATCACTACTAATATGGCCAACAAAAATGCAAATACTTCAACCACGAGGATTGTTGCCTGTGACATGAACCAAACTCAACTAACTCACTTAACACCAATCAAACAGGTGCTGGGTGGCATTTCTAATTTAGAACTAGTCAAGTAAGACTTAAAATCAAAGCTGCAATCTGTTGTTATGGTTCTGGTCTTGGAACTACTGAAGACCTTTGTTAGGGACCAAGACCACTTACTTGCATGTCTTCTAAAATTAAACACACACATAAAAAAAAAATCCCTGTTCCAAATAGATTGCATTCTAAGAATTAAACCAGTAAGTTCCAGAAAGGTTCAGAGACAAGAGTAAAGCTACTACAAAGCAAGATGGCACTAACCACTGTGACATTCCATTATCCATCTACTAGTCTGGATTTCTTGGATTTTGAAGTCTACACAGTATGCAATAAAAATCAAATTCTTCCCCTCCAAACAAAAGCAGTTTCAAACAAGAAAGAATATGTTTCTCCTACAGGAGAGTTTATCCTGGAGGATAAACTCTCCTCCTACAGGAGAGTTTTCTGTGACCATTTCAACTTTCTAGGAGTAAATATTAACAAAATGCCACGTGCTCTTCATCCTGGATGAGAAAATAATTTTTTTTCTTTATCTGAAAAGGATCTCTAGGTAGCGTTATGGGAAGATTTGTAAGTAACCATTATCCCATCACGTTCATTCGCAAAACTGTAAAGAAAAGGTGTTACTCTAGGCATTTTCTCACCTACCATCCAAAAGAAGAGAAACTTGCCATTCTCAGTCTCAAAATGGCTAAACCAAGAAGCTTTTACTGTCCGCACTTGACTTTAGTACCTGGAAGAAAGCACTACTGTCAGAAGGGAAAGAAACATGGCCACGCAACTCTCTCTCTTCCTCAGAACTGGTACAATGTTCTTTCCTCCTCTCAAGAAATATGTGTTTTATGCATACCTCCAACTTCTTAGCTCTTAATTTTTGTACATTAGAAAGCAAGTATGACATTACTACTAATCACTGACACTGCTACTAATCATTACTACTACTACCCCCACCTATAAAAAAAACGTTACTTGGCCTCCACTCAAAAACAGTATTGGGGGGGGAAAAAAGTTACTTTATTAGCTTCTATGTCCTCATCTTCTTCTGGGATGGTGTTTAAGCAGACCTCATTTCCTGATATGGAAGGAAAACAGTGAACATGTGAACGCTTGCTGCATGACAAGATCTCCAATGACAGAGGATGCTGCTCTGTGACTGTGTTCTTGCCAATCCCTAACAGACCTTCCCTGACTAACCCTGGAGATCATAAAGCTGCATGCAAAAGCATATCCACCTGTGTCCTTGGGGAGGACAGAGCAAGTATTCACAGGGAAATTGCAGTCCTTCTGACAAGCTCACCCCTTGAATGGGACAAGCTCGGGTCTATATCATTTCTGTAAAGAATTGGTTGTAAGCATTAAACCTGAGCTGGCACATGGGATGCCAGACTTACTTACCACTTTAACTGACCAGTGAAACATCCAGAAGGTTCAACTAACTAACTAACTCAAGGCCTTGAACTCCACCCGTACAATACCTTTCCCAAATGGAAAAATAAGGTCTATATGGCAGAAGATACAGACAGGGGAACTGCTGGCTTTCCTTGCACTGTGGGTACGGCGGTCACAAGGCGCGTAACCCAGCGCCCCTAACAGCACCAGGACACACCTGGGAACCGGGGGAAGCAGGCGCTGCTCCCACACCGGGTTGGCAGCGGCGTGTACGAGGCCAAGGCGCGGCCGCAGGCCCCGTGCCTCGGGGAGGTGTGTCAGCCGCCCCCTCCCTCCCTTCCTTCCTTCCCCGCGGTGCAAAGCCCACTCCTCTCCCCCGCACACAAACACTCCCCTCAGCCCGGCGCCCACGTCACACAACCTCAACAGCCGCCGGCTCCTGCGCGCTGACATCGCCATCCCCACGCTGCCCCTTCCCCGCCCGGTGGCGGCACAAGCCGGTGACAGCAGCGGTGGTGGCGGAGGAGAAGCGGCTTCCCTTCGCGGCCCGGCCAAGCAGCAGCCGCAGCAGCCGCACGCGAGGGAAGAGACGAACCTCAAGGCAGGAGCTCCGCGCCCCGAGAGGAGCAGCGCCGCCAACACCTCGCTCCCAAAATGGCGCCGCCTCCCGCCGCCCCGTCACCCCGCGCGTGGCGCCGGGAGCGGGCGGGGCTTTTCCCCACGCGCCGCGCGCTCTGCCCGGCGGGAAATGCTCGGGGCCAGCGGCGGGGTGTGGGATTTAGGCTGTTTTACCCTTTTTCGGGGGTTGTCTTCTCAGCGTGCCGGGAGGTTTGCTTTACGAGGTATTTTGGTTTTTGTGCGGGAACAACAACGAAGTTCTGATGAGGATGGTCCCTAGTGTAAAAGCTGCCCAAGTTTCTTAGACGTGTGTTGTACTTAACAAGGATTTGCAGCTTTCCCTACTGCATAGATTAAGTAAATTTTTAATATGACGTGACTACTTTTTTTCCAAATATTGTATTTTTCCTAAAAAACTCCCTAGTCTTGTAACAGTAATTCCCCAATTTTCATTAGCGCACACAAGTGCTCCAGGAAGTGATGTGCCTATTCTAAATACCTGCACCATTTATTGTTTCACATTGCCCAAACGGTTTATGAAGGTTTCGAAGTATGTAATATATAAAGTCACTGAAATTAGTTTATTTGCTGTAAATGGTAAAAAGAAAACTGGTCAAATCCGCTGGCCAGGCATTCCCTCCAGTTACCCCTGCAATCAAAGCATAGTCTCCTTTCCTGTGCCGGGTGATGGCCTTGTTTTGTTGAAAGGTGTGGATGTGCCTTTGGTAGCATTTTAATCTAGATCAGAAGTGAAGTGTTGAAGTGAATCTCCCTGTTTGCCACTATTTTCCATCTGAAATAATAATTATGTGCTTCGCTACACAAGCTAAGTCATGAAAAACCCAAGTTAACCATTTAGAGAGAGTAAAGAGTGCTGCTGCATGTGGACATTTTGGAGGTAATATCTGGAGATCGGAGCTCTCAAGCGCTTCATGTCGTGTATGTAGGAATTGTCTCAGATGTATTTAATTGGGGGAGTTCTCCTGTTACTTGTACCTAATTAAATAAGCCACATATTATGACTGGCAGTACCCTAATGTAATTTTTTCAACCTCATTGGGTATAATAAAATACACTTTCCCTGATGATCCTGTTACAGCTGCAACAGCTCCTGTGAGGGAATCATGTAGCACATGGGAAGTCTCTTGCTTGAGACAAAGCTACAAATAATTCCCCCATATTCCTTGCCCTGCGCTAGATGATAAGAGAAGTTCCATTGGAAACATTGTCAGGAGAAGACTATAGGGTAGAAGAAAGCGGTGTCCAAGAGGCTGAACACAGTAACTGTGGAAATATTTACAAAGAAGCATTAACAGATCATGGTTTTTCTTTGTTTTCAGAGGAGTCCAAATTTTATAATTTCAATTTTACATATGTTTATAAAGTTACTCAGAACGCTACCGTGTACCCCTACTATGTGTCACCCAAACCACGCTTCCTGTAACATGCATGCATCTATGATTGTGGTGGAAGTGTCTCACAGAAGTAAAAGTCCAAGAGTGAGGTAGTGTTATTGCATAGGTAACAAGTTATGAAAAATTATCTATTCCTGTGTTTCTAGACATTTATTACATCACCTTTGTATTAACTGATGAAATGTTGGCTTTAACTGATCTAAGAGAAGAGTGAAAGGAAAATTTAATCATGTAATCAGATGTAATAAAAATATAATCAGATTCTGATTCAGTTATCCAAGGGTCTTGTAAGTTTGAGTTGATTTGAACCTTACAGGGAAGTGAGCAATGTTCTTTAAAAAAAAAAGAGTTCTGATGTTATGTAACTTGAGTGTTTGAACTTGCAAATGGAGCATTTTCTCAGAGTTGTTTTTGCATTTGATTTCCTAAATTAAAAAGGGAAGATGGCAACTTACCGCTTTGGAGGATCATCCTGATTCCTTTACTGTTCACTGGTACAGTTGATGCTCGAGATGGAATGCAGAGATCTCTGGTAGTTGTACTAAACTAAGTAGTTGCACTAACACACTGCTTTCTTCTGCATGGGCCCAGTTTCAGGTTCTGTAGCAAAAAAAGGTTTAAGGTGCAATTTCAAGTTACAGATAAACCACACTAAAATGAAACTACTGCCAGAGAAAGTGCTTCTGCTACTCTTTCCTGCCCGTGGTGATGCCTAATTGCTGTCCTGTCTCCTCTCAGGTGGTGGCTTTTGTTCTTGTTTGAGAACTGGGTATTTTTAATAAAAACATCATACTATTCTTTTGTGTATGGAAAGGTTTCCCTTAAATTTGCTTTCAGAAACATTTTAGGTAAAACTTTTCAAAATAACTCAGCATAAAGAAGGTAGCTGGCATGAAAAGTATTAACACAGAAAATTACATATTTGTTACTGAAACAATAAATGCTTGTGTTATGTCTTTTAATAGAAAAGATCGGACAAATTTAAGATAGAATGATGAGACTCCATCTGTTATTAAAAGGGAAAAAAAATAATTATCCAACAGGCACTACTTGAGATTGGCTTTTGCATTTAAGGGTTAATATAGAATGATAGCTCAATCATTTAGATTTTGTGATCTCGTTATCAGACTTGACATAGCAGAGTGCTCTTTCTTCTTCTCATAACACTGTTCTTCTAATAACACTTACATATAGCATGTATTTGAGTTCAAGAGGACTCGTTACAGACTTAGATTTAATCATGCCTCTTTCTAAAGGGCCTTGGCTTGTGGTTTGTCTTGTCACTCTACTAAATCTTGTTTGAAAAAGTGAGGCTTCAAGATGATTTAAGAAATACTGTTGCATAATTCTTTGAATTTAAATCGAACTATCTCTAGGGAGAAATTCTGGTGAACTTTAAGAGAACTGGCTTACTCAACAAACCAGGAATGTTGCTTGCCAAATTGTTTTTCTGAAGCTTTTATATGCCAAAGAGGAATTCTGGTATGTAAATGTCACATCAAAGTTTCAGTGGTAAAAATCCAGTAAGTTTTTTACTTATTCATTTGCATGGGTGATATAGAGGCTTTTATTTTAAAACTTCAATTTGAAAATTAACTTAAGAATTAGAGTTTTGATAAAGTTATATATTTTTGCAAAAAAAAAAAAAAAAATCCCAGGTAGCCTGCTGGTTATGTGAGAAAAGAGCATGTTTTTTACATATTCAACAGATTGCAGCTAGTGTTTAAGCCATGGCTAGATTAGTATTTCTTTTGACTATAATATAAATAGTTTGTAATTTAAATATTGTTATTTGATTCCCTTCTGGTACTGGACGAATCCTTTTGGAGATAAAAATAGTGGGGAAAATGTAAAAGTAACACCTGGTTAGTTTATTTTGGAGGTTCTTGAAACCTTTCATTTAATGTTTTTTATCTGAAATCTGCACGATATACAGATTTTTTTTTCTTGACAGTGAGGCACTTGTTTTGTGATTTGGGTCTCAAGTACTACAGCAAAACAGAACCAAAAGAATGGTGAGATTTAACTTTTAAGACAGAGTGCTTTAGAGCTTTAGACAATATAACGACTGCTGGCCCATAACAAAGCTGAGCTTATGGGTTGTGAAAGCCAGCCAAGGAAAAAGGATTCGGAACAATTCATGTCTTTCAAAGTAGAGCATGGGGAGTTTCTAGGAAGCTGACACTCAAGGTGAAGGTCCAGTCACTGCTTAGTCTGCAGGACTCTCTAAATAGCATCTCCCATTTACATAAAAATGAAGGAGACTGAGTGTAATGCCTTCAGTAGACTGAAATTCAATGGGTCATTAAAGTAAGTAGTTTTAAACAGAGGGCAGACAGTGGAATGGTAAAAGCAAAAAGTGTGAGTAGAAGAAAGAAAGCACCAGATAGAGCAACTAAAAAATACCCAGCATTTTACGGAGCACAATGTGTTCAAGTATTTAATGCTTCATATACTAATGCTTAAGCAAGAGGAAAGAAGGTGATCAAATACTACAAAAGTTCAGTGCAACATGCTTAGTTATGTCTGTATTGACATCCCCTCTGTTTGGTTGAATACTTGTTCATTTTGGCCACTCAGCTTTTACCTGACATTACTTTTATTTGATTTCTTGAAGCTGAACACCTGAGATGCTCACTTTACAGATACAACTTACAGTAGAAAGTTCTTAATTTTTTCCCGTTTTGTCATGCTAATGGCATTGCTTAAGAATATTCAAATTATGTACTATCCTCTCCCACCTCCTATCCTACATCTCAATTAAGGATGGAGAGCGCTTAAATCAATTACAGGTAACTCAGAGGAGAAACTAATTTAATTCACTGACAAACTGAGCTAATCACCAGGGAAAGAAAGACTGCTGGTACAGACTCCCAAAATACTAATTCACTACTGTATTCACTACTGTCATACCTGTCCACAAGGCACCAAGGGAAGAATAAATTTTTTCCCCTTTTTTCCTTTTGTGATTTTTTAGATGCTAGCTGCCATAGGTTGTATTAGTGCTAAGTTGTAGGAATACATTGTGCAGATATGGTCAGCAAGAAGATTCCATGACATTTAGAAACAAAGCAGCTGTTAAGTCATACTAGAACAAAAAAAACCCTATTAAAAACAACAACAACAAAAAAACCCAACAACAAATTTGTATTAGAAGCTGTAAGGTTTGTGTATTAATGCTATCTAACCTATTCCTATCAGACGGCAAGATGGTTTGATTTGTTAAGTTAAGGCATAAAGGATGCACTGGTTGGTAGCAAAATATGCACCATCCCTTCCTGACAGTGAAGAGACAGATTCTGTTTTAGGACGTTAAAAATCTAAATGATGTTTTTGCTTCTGTGGCTACTGTAACATGAAGCATTTTATTGTTTTCCTCCCATGCATGTCTCCAAATAGGCAGTGACCTCTTTAGGAGGAAGTCAGAGATAAAGATACATCTACAGCTGACTCGTGAGGACATGTTTTGTGAGGGAGTAATGCTTCTTGTTTTAATAGACTGACTTACTTCAGTAGGTCGTTTAATCTTGATGGTGTCCCACTGTAGCTATTAACTATTTAATGGAGAAAGCAAATGAGTAGGTGGAGTGAAAGGCTTTCTGCAGTCCTCACCCTAAGAATAACATCATATCCTCATATCCTCTCTAGTTTTGTTCTTGTTGTTTTTTGTTTGGTTTGGTTTGTTTCTTTTTGTGTAATACTATATAGTACTTAATGACTCTTGTCTTCTTATTAGAAAACAGCCCCAAGACAGGCATAAATAGGTGTTTCTGGTAGATCAGACTTGTTAGCACGAAGATGAAAGTGGTACTTTTAAACTTCGGAATTTATATTGCACATATAATAAAGCTTGTAGATTCTGAGCATCACTGTCTTATTCAGCTGTTTGATTTTTGTTTACAAGGAGACAGTGTTGGAAACAGCACACACACAGACAGTAAGAGTCTAAAAATTCCAGTCATCTAAAGTCACTGTTTCCATGTGGCTTCCTTGCAAATTACTTAAGAAACATATGAGATACTAAAATTAGTTGCAAAGTTGACTTATGTTCATAATAGTGTCAGCTATTTAGTAGATGAGGAACACCAATAAATTAACTAATTTTTCTTTCTCTGAGACTAATCACTACACCTGCAAGTAGAAAGTCTCCCCCCTACATGGCAAAAACCTCTTCCAGTGTGAAGGGCTCAGTATATAAATTACATATATTTAGTCTAAATTGTTTTGCTAGTAATATACTTTTGATGCAATTGTTTTAGAGTCACAATTAAAAGAGAAACAAACACAAGTGAAAGGTCTTTTTATCTGTGCTGGAAATAAAAGTATCATTTTCACAAACCTGCTATATTAAAAGAGAGAGTTTAAGTAAGTGTGGTAAAAAAGGAGTGAAAATTCTATTCTTCTTTCAAATTCAAATTCTATTCACCTTCTATTTCTTAAACTTTTTATGTTTTCACTCTTTTGTCTTGATTTTGTCCAAGCTCTTTATAGAAGGAAACAAAAGCTACTCTAGTATTAATTTAAGTGATTTTGGGTAACTCATGTAATCTTAGAAATCTAACTTGTAGTTCTTATTCATATAAAACCCCCATCAAATGGATTCTATTCAAACTCTTTATTATTTGTGCTGCCCCTTCATCAGATTCTGTTGATGACTGTATGGAGGGATTTACTCAAAAACATACTCTTAAGCCACACAATGAGCTTGCTATCCAGGACAGAGTTTTATAATTTGGGCTAAGCCAAAAATTTTTCTTCTCCTTGGGGGAAAAAACTCCATACAAACTGAAATGAAGAAGATTTTGCTCCCTCCGTTCTATTCCTTCCCTTGTTCTGCCTGGAATTATAAGATTTTTTTGGGCAATTTTAATATTTCACTGTAGTGGATCAATAGGGATTGCTGAGGGCTACTGCATTAAGGCATTCTAGGACCCAGCTTTCTTCCAACCTTTTTTCATCCCACACTGGGGTGGTGGAGTGGTTTGAAAGTCTATATAACCCTTCTCACCTGTGAGCTTCCTTCCTGAGTCCCCTGCCTGCTCAGTCCTGTGCGGTATATCTTAAGAGCTCTTATTTAAATAAAGGTATCACTGCTAAATTTAGGATGTTTGTCTATTCAGTTTTGCAGTATCCTAGAAGCTGGTATGTCTTCACATACTTTTTTGGTTCAAATCCATGAGTGAAAAAAGCGGAGGGACTTAGAAGGCAAAACATACAGAGTCATGCATACAAATGTCTCAGGGTTGCTGTAAGGAGGAAAGAGACACAGTAAAAAAGTTTAGTGAATCTTCTGGTGATGATATTACCTTGACAATTGGTCCTATTTACACTGGAAGGCCAATACCATAAAAGAGCATGATCACAGGGCCAATGGATAAACACAATGTGTTGGGAAAGGGCCAGCGTAGTTTCTGTGAAGGGAGATAGTGACACAATCACGGACTTCCAGTAGGTTTGTGAGTCAGGAACTGCATGGACAAGGGCAAACCAGGGAACGTACTTTTATTTTCAAAGAGCACTTGTGCAGCTTTCTTACTAAAAGCTGTCAAACAGAATTGCCATGCAAGTGAAGTAAATGTCCTATGCTGAGTTGGAAATGTGGTTGAAGGATGGAAGCAGAGAGTACTTTTGGTTACTTTTTAGGGTGGAGAAAAGTCAGCAAATTTCTCTCCCAGAAATGTTTGGGCTTACTTATGTTGTTTTATGCAAAAATCTTTGATTTTCGTCGATGACCCAGAAAAGGGAGCGCACACAGAATGATACTTGCATGATGTTAAACTCTATCAGGTAATCAAATGCTGTGCTGGTGTAAAGAACTCCAGAAGGCCTCACAAAAGTGGATTGGTGAAGCGGTAGGCTTTGAGAAATAGATCAGTGTGAGGTAAAGCATAGAATTACCTGTCAAACCTGGAAGTCTAAATTCATGAAATCTTGAAGTTACTGTTGTCAGCTCTCTGAAATCTTTGACTGAAACTGCAACAGCAACCAAAAAAACCCACAAAAAACAACAAAACAAAACAAAACACCAAAATCTTAAACAACAGAGATGTAAGGCATCATCAGGAATAGTACTGAGAGCAAGATAGAAGGCAGTTCGCTGCTGTGAGGGAAATCTCAGCGTACTCCTATCTTGAGTACAGTGCACAGTTCTGGTCTGCAAGGACACAACAAATTTATAGAGTGAATTGAGAAGGATAACTAAAATGATCCAAGAGGAGAGATTGTCAATCTGATAAAGTAGGGTCTAAAAGGCCCTTGTCACTGCAGTATTGTTTTCACACAATGTTTTTACAGACAGAAAGCTGTGAGAAGAATACTGCTGTGTAAGGGCGTTCTTTGACTATGTTCATCATTGTCACTCCAACACTGAGATGTGAAAAGTGTCTTCAGCACACACAGTCTGGAGCACGAGTCTTATGGGGAGCGACTGAGGGAGCTGGGGTTGTTTAGTCTGGGGAAAAGGAGGGTGGAGGAGTCTTATTGCTCTCTACAACTACCTGAAAGGAGGTTGTAGTTAGGAGGGGATCACTCTCTTCTTCCAAGTAACAAGTGGCAGGACAAGAGGAAACGGCCTCAAGTTGTGCCAGTGAAGGTTTAGGATGCTAGGGAAAATTTCTTCCCTTACAGGGTGGTTAAGCACTGGAGCAGGCTGTCCAGGGAAGCAGTGGTGTCATCATCCCTAGAGGTATTCAGAAGACACGTATTGTGGCACTTGGGGGCATGATTTAGTGGTGGACTTGGCAGTGCTGGGTTAATGGTTGGATTCAGGGGTCTTAAAGGTATTTTTCAACCCTAAATTATTCTATGATTTTGTGTAGATCTGGTCTTTGAAGTTCTGTGGCGCTGACATTCCCTGTATGTCCTACTGCAAACAAAATATTTATTTTGCACAAATATTTTAATGTTTCTCAAGTAAATAACAAAGCTTGCCTGCACTTCCAGGAGGCGGCAAATTTCCTAAAATTTAGAAAGGCTGCTTACAGTCACCAGTTCCATGTGAGATGCAACATTTCTCGTGGGCAAGGCTGAGCCTGCCCTCGGGACACAGCCAGGGCTGGCACAGCTTGCACTGTGCAGCTCTTTCCTGGTGGGACTGCATGGAAAAGGGAGTGGGTGCGTGTTAGGCGCTCCCGTAGGCAGAGCGTTGGTTCCCGGCACATTCCGAGGCGGCGAGCGAGGGCGAGCGAGCAGCGGTGGCGGACGGGCTCCCTCCGGAGGGCCGCGCGCGCTACTGCGAAACCGAGACGGGGTGGGAAAAGGACGAGTGAAGAAGAGTCACCTCTAAAATGCTGATTCCCGAAATAGTGAAGGGTCTCGATGCAGGCGGGAAAGGAGGGCGGAGCGTGTCTGGGGGAGGTCCCGTTATTCAGCGCCCCGTCCCGCTCCGAGGGGCGTCCGCCGCTCCTGGCGTGCTGATCAGGCTCTGGAAGTGGTGCTGCTGTGACCTGCTGCATCAGAAAACCGGAGCAAAATGTTTGCGTAGGGAGCATCTCAGCGCACTTGTTACTTTCGCAGTCATACGCTGGGTTTTGCAAGTTCAATAGCTGTGTTAAGAGAGTTCAGAGAGTGTTTCAGTTTTCTGCTGCTTGGTAAGTATCCTTGCACACATGTGCAAGTGCTCCACTGCAAAAGGATGTGTCCCCCCAGCCTAAGGCTTTTTACTCGGTGAGCCCAGATAGACAGCAGTGGGGGAATTGAGGGGAAATTGTTCAACCTGCATCAAAAAGTCGTATCTTGACTCCAAGTCAGCCCAGGATTCTTCCCAATATAAAATTGTTAGACAAATCTTCCTCTCTTTTATGTCTCTACTTTTTTTTCAGAAGGAGTGGAACAAATATAAGTCATTGGAAAAAAAATGCAGTCAAGGGGCATTTTGGGGCCTGAAAAGTGATTTTTATGTAATAGTTCTGGTAGGCCTGATGTAGTCTGTATCAGACGATGAGGTAGTTTAACTGTGAATGAAGAGAAGGCATGCTGGTTACAATGTATTAGCAAGTTCAGAAAGCTTGAAGGGACTTTCTGAAAGATTTAAACCGCTAGTTACAATGTCTTGGCTAACAGTCTGGCGAAGTGTGTTTCTCACACAAGACAAAGCGTGGGTACATTTCAGCAGATCTGTTGAGTATGATTTGTGTTTTTAAAATCATGATCTTCTAAACACTTGTATGCTGTCCTGATGCGTCAGGAGAAAGTTCTTCTCGCAGAGGGTGGTTGGGCACTGGAACAGGCTCCCCAGGGAAGTGGTCATAGCACCAAGCCTGACAGAGCTGAGGAAGAGTTTGGACACTGCTCTCTGGCACAAGGTCTGACTCTTGGGGATGATCCTGTTCAGGGCCAGGAGTTGGACCCGATGATCCTCATGGGTCCCTTCCAACTCAGCTTATTCTGTGATTCTATAATAAATGCAGCATTTTAGCTGTAGCGGATAGAAGAAACCACATCGCTTTTCTCTTTGCATTTTCCTGTAAGGGCACCCCTCAAACTCTTGCACTCGCTGAAGCACGAGCAAAGGGCTCGATGAGTGACTTATGCTACTTGTTCTGCTCTTTCTCCTCAGTTAAGAGACTTTATTCCTTATTTTTTCACAACAATCCTTTAATAATTGGTTGTTTTGGGGAAGTGCTTGCCTCAGTGGCCCACAGAGCGCACACCAGCCAGAGCCGGCCGGGGCTCACTCACCCTCAGCCCCTCTCGGGCCGGGCCGCGGGCTGTGGGTGCTGCCCGCGCGGGCCGGCAGGGGGCGCTGCTGCCCCGCGCTGGCCGCACTCGCTCCCCTCGGCGGTTCCATTGGAGCAGCCGGAGACGAGTTGGCGCCATTTTGAAGCCGGCAGGGGGACCGGGGCGAGCTGCGGAAGGGGAGGGGGCTGGCGGCGATTGGCTGCGGCGGCGGCGGCGGCGGCGGCAGCGCCTCTCCGAGCCCGGAGCGGCGGCAGCGCGGAGCGGACCCGCCTGCGACCAGCGAGGAGAGGCGGCTGCGGCGGGGTATGGAGCGCGGCACCTTGGCCGCGGGTACCCCCACGCTGTCCCCGCTCCATTTTCCCTTCCTGGGGGCGTGAGGGGCGCCCGCCCGAACCGAGCTGCGCGGCCAGCGCTGGAGGGGGACAGGGAGTGGAGGGGGAGCGGGAGGGCAGAGCTCCCCTTGGCCCGTAGTGGAGCTCCCTCTTCCCATCCCCCTCGCCCCTCCGCGGGCCTGCTCCCCTCCCCCCTTTCCCGTGGCCGCCGTCAAATACT
>VZTF01000414.1:618573-827278 GCA_013397755.1 Cnemophilus loriae
GGTGGGGGGGGGGCGTTTGCCGCCGCCTGGTAGATGGAAAACTATGAATTTTACATCTGAATTACCAGATGGAGAATGGTGAATTTATAGGTTATGTGTTGTTTACGTTGAGAGCCTCCGGTCAGGAATTTAGGTCCGTAACTTCATCCTGCTGCAAATAAATCGCTATCTGTTCTTCAAAACAAATCAACAATTAATGACGGTGAACAGTCCTGGAAAATTAAACTGCAGCAGACCAGCTCCTATAGAGCTGGATTTTGTCTTGCCAGCCTTATTCTGACTTTTATGCTTGCTTGCTGCACGGTTGCTTTCTGAGAGCTGTGATTATTTAGTTAGGCGTTGTGTTTTCCCATTTAACACAACTGCTGAAGCGTTCTCGTGTTGGTCTTTGTTTTGTGCTTGCCGGGTAGGTGCTTTGACTGTAATTGATTTCTGTTCGCTGGGGATGGAATAGAAGGAGCGTTGAAAATTTCAGTGGCTTTATAATTGAAAACGAGTGTCAAATCACGTTTTGGGAAGGGGGTGAGACGATGTGCATTTTCTCAGGTTTTCCCCCTCCAAACTAGTGGAGTTGTTCAGGTTTTAGGCGGTAGAAATTTTGCCTGGTATGTCTTGTATGTACTATAGATATGCTAGATATTATACTGTGTAAAGTAATACCTCAAAAAGAAGTGAAACAGCTGAATGTATGCCATGCTCAGACCACCTGAAAGAAGACTGACAGTGACAGGCCATCAGGTAAGGTAGTTTAGCGGAGGTGTGTGTATCGTGTTCATCACAGCGTTTCAAAGTGCACTGCTGGAGAAAGTAGTTCAGTACTTTAGCACTTGAATGACGTCTTGTGTCTATGTCTGAAGCAAGGTTGAACTTAATTGCTGTAAGGTAGGGGGGTATGATGTGTCTGGGTGTGGTGTGGTGCTTTGTTGGGGGTTTTTTATGTAGTTCATATACTGTAGTATTTGTCTATGCATTTCTTGCATTCTCTGTGCTAGTTAGTATACAGACTGGATAAACTATGGTTCAGTTTTTGATGAAACAACTAAATAAATTAAAATGGAAAATCGTATGTTTAGCACTTGTATGCAACTTCTATTTTCTCTTGTAAATATTGAATTTAGACTTTATCTAGCACACTTACTTATGGACTGAAATTGAGCATGTGACCTAAGTTGTTACTAAGCTGTAATTAACCATATGAAAGCCAACAGTCATTGCTAGCATTTGGAAAAGCACAGTAATGAAATATGGGCATAACCTCAGGCATGATCCATTTTTATCTGTAGAACAGGAGGTTCTGTTACCTCCTATAGATTGAGAGAGATGCATTTTCTTTTGGGATATGTTGTTCTCTGACAGGCTTTCAGGTTATGCCTTTTTCCTCTCTTTCTTTCTTCAGTCACACAATTTATAGTCATTCAGAAGAGTAAGAGGATGTATGGGTATGGGAATGTATGAGTATGAGTCTTCTGGTTTAGTAAAGGGTTTTCATTTAAAGGTGTTTGGAATTAATGTTCTTTTTTCTTTAAACCTGAATTGTGAGAGGTGATGAAGACTACTTGTTGCACAAGGAGAATTTTCATGGGAGCAACAAATAAGAAAATGTGAAGCTGAACTGTAAAAGCATGCAAAATTGGAGATGGAAGGAAAATGTGATACTGCTACTCATTATTTTTCCCTATCAGTTTCACTCTAATATCCCTATCCCTTTATATTGCTTGCCCCCAAATATTATGCCAGGAAAGAGGAAGGTATGTCTTTCCTGCTGCCTTCAGAGAAGTTCCTTTTTAGAATTAAAAAGTAGTTCTGATATGTGCAACATTATCTTACCACTTGTCAGTATCATTCTCCTTTTAACAGATATCTAAAATAATGGTGTTTTTACTCTTAGCACAAAATGTCAATACTGCAACCTGAAATAATCTTTGGATAGACTGAGAATATTGGAGGCTTTCAGTCAATTCTGAGACTAGGTGGTAAGGGAAAACTAAGGAAACTTTTAAAAGGTGTGTTAGTGTGATAGTCCTTAGTGGTAAAGCGTGTTAATTTTCCAGATTCATAGAACCCTCTGGACTGTCTGAATAGCACTGACGGATCCTGGAAGGAATCAAGGCTTTTAGAGAATTGTAAAATATATGCTTGAAAAAAAATAATCTTTTCTTGCCCTCAGAGTTTGAACATCTAAAAGTCAAGGCTGTTCATGTACATAAATTACATGCCTATTGCTTTTCCATTGGTGACCTCTTCAGTTGAATGTAGTCTTGTAGAAAAGCTGAGGGTTTTTTTATCTGCTTAGTTCTGTTACTAAAACCAGAACTTAATATAGTTCTGTAAAGTAAAAATAAGTAAAATATATCAAAAGTGAAGTGTATGAATGAAAATTAACTTTGTTATTTTAGGAAGTTAGTGGTTTGTTTCAAAACCTCTTCGGAACATTTAGGATTCCACAATAAAAAAAGCTGTTTATGCGAATATTTGCTGTAACAGATCCAACTTGAAAGAATTCAATGAAATACAAGTAATATTTTAGTTTTATTTCTAAGAATCAAAATGTTAACACCTCCATTCTTTTCAAAGGTTATTACTGTCTGTCTCAGTGTATACTGCTTTTCAGCCTTTTCTAAAGTGTGATGAAGTCCTTGAAGTAGGTTCTGAGGATTAAGACCTCTATTACTTTGTCCTCATCTGTGGAATTTACTCTTTTGCATCCCACCGCAAGCACTGGAAAAACATTCTGCATCATTCTGCTTGTTTAATACTGCCTGATCTTCAGTTCTGTTTTTTCAGCTCACAACAACTTTGGTATTAATATGCTTCAAGAAATAATAATTTAAAAAGTGGCATACCTCATTGGGAACAGATGGGGATGTTTGTACTAATCATCTTGTGTCTGTCACCATTTATACGGGAGTACCGTAACCAGGGATCAGGACCCCATCTGTGGTTTTCTAATTTAGACCCTGTTCTTTAAAGATCGATTCCAGACAATACTAACTGCGTGTACTTTTTCTCTGACTTAATTAGGAATCCTGGTGGACGTTTCTGCTGCTGGAATGAGATGCTTCACTTTCGTGCTTTTTAATGGACAAAAAAAGACCTGACGTTAGCAATCAAAGATGTTATTGTCTTAATTGCTTCCATTGTAGTCACCTAAACTACATTTTCATAGAACATAGAATGGCCTGGGTCAGAAGGGACCTTAAAGATTATATAGTTCAACTGCACTGCCACGAACAGGGAACCTTCCACTAGACCAGGTTGCTCAGAGCCCCATCCAACCTGTCCTTAAACACTTCCAGAGACGGGGCATCCACAAACTCTGTGGGCAGCCTTTTCCAGTGTCTCACTACCCTTGGAGTAAAGAACTTTTCCCCAATATCTGATCTAAACCTACTCTCAGTTTGAAGCCTCTTGTCCTGTCACTACATGCTCTTATGAAAAGTCCCGCCATCTTTCTTGTAGGCTCCCTTCAGGTACTGGAAGGTCACAATTAGGTCACCCCGAAGCCTTCTCTTCTTCACGCTGAACAATCCCAATTCTCTCAGCCTTTCCTCATAGGAGAGGTGTTCCATACCTCTGATCATCTTTGTGGCCCTCCTCTAGACTTGCTGGCCGATGTGCTTCCTGTGCTGGGGACATTTTACTCTTTTAAAGAGTATAAGATTCTGCTAAAATGTGATCACTTAGGAAGTGACTCTTGAGAAGTTGGTTGTCCACTCCTTCTGCCAAAGCAGCCTTTGGTTCTCTCTGAGACATCCCAGTATATCCACATTGTAGTTCAGTTCAGTGTCAAAAACCTTCATTCTGAAAGTCTTAGAAAGAAAGGGAACAGATAAAAAACTAGTAAAAGGAAAAAAACAACCAACCAATAACAGTTGATAACTAACAGTTATCCACAATAAGTACAAACATACTGCTTGTGAGGAAGTCCTGAAAAAAATTTACGTCAAAACTTCCTGTATGTAATCTTTGGGCCACCTTGAGTTTGACTGTTCACTTCTGTTAGTACTGCTTTGTTACTTAGATGTACGTTCCAATGAAGACAATCAGATTTCTAGGAAATCTTTGTCACCACATATGTTAAGTTTTGTTCTTAACAAAAAAGAATTGAATTGTTGTCAGTTATGAGAAATGAGCAGAAGACACTCCATTGAAACTTGTCAATACATTTAGGGATTTTTAAAAAATTTTTCTGCATCTACCTATGTAAAATTTCAAAGACTTTTCTTGAGGAAAATGTACAGAGATGCTAGGCAGTTTGCCATTAGGTGTGATATTTTCTCTGATAATTTTGTTAATTTTGTTGTTTGGCAGTTCAGGATGAAGCGTTATGTGTAGTTCTTGAACACAGAAGCAAAGGGTATGGAAGTAACTGTAGCTTTTTGTGTCATCAGTTTGTGAAACCTTTTGTGAGGAACAATGTCTGTGGACAGTGCAAGTGCCACCCAGTGCTTTTCAAAAGTCTAAGGGAGACAAATTCACTTAATTCATGGTATAAAATAAAGTTTATGTTTGCTTTTCTTCCTCTGAGTCAGAATAAGGTAAGAATAAGGCTGTAACTTTTGCTTTCTTGGGTTTTTGAAGTGGAAGAAAGAATAGATAAGCCAATGATAAACTCTTCAGAAGAGTTGTGGGGAAGTTTTTCAGAGAGACAACAAACAGGAGATGCATTTTGTCTTCCATTTGCCCAACATAGATTATGCGGTTTGTAATCCCTTCAGGTATAGAAATGCTTCCAAGAACTAAGAAAAGAGATTTTGATGCATGTACAGTTTTTGGAAAGAAATATTCTGCACTCTTTTTTTAATGACTGGCCGATCTGTACTTTGAGAACGTGAAACATTTTGAAAGTTTTCTCCAAAGTTACAAATGCTGCCTGTAGTAAGTTCTCCGTTAGGTTGTCCATGCTGCATTTTGTGTGTGTATATATATAAAAGCACGTTTAGAGCAACTTTTTATTTCTTAATGGGCCATTGCCCCCTGAATCTTCTGTATTACATATGAAGTAGCTTTAAAACAATATTAAAATTGCAAATTCTTTTTAAAAATAATAAACAGTTTATATTAATTTCTGTCCTTCTAAGTATATGTTATGGTAGTCTTTAGTTATAATGTGTTGTGGTTTTTTTCAACCCACTGTATTTAGGAATTAGAGCTGCATATCAACGTCAGTGGACATATTTTCCAAAAGCTGGAAAATGTAAAATGAATTGACAGGGGACTGTGGGAAGGGAAAAGCATATCTAGTAATTTGAATGATTGAATGTCACTTTGGGATACTGGAATTCATTCTTTCTGTCAGTTTCTTGTGATCCCAGGCAAGTCTGTTTTAACCAAACTTCCCACAAGAGCTTATTAGTAGTGCACTGATTTCCTGGGAGACAGGCTTTAGACCCAGACTTCTGCTTGGCTCAACGGATGCCTTAGTTTAAGATGCAGCGCTGAATAAATTGGCATACTTTAAAAGTTGTGCCCTAAATTCCTCTAACTGTACAGGCAAAATTGGTGGCTAGTTCTTAAATTTCAGTCTGTAACTTGGGTTAGTCATCTATGAAATGAGATGAATACTTATTTTTATGAAAAGTTTGTGAAAGCGTTGCAAAAGCAAGTTAATTTTTATGGCATGCTAACATAATACAGCCATGAAACCTTACCAAAGCCCAGTAAGAAATTAAGTCTCTTCAGGATGTGGCTTAAATAGAGTATAAGGGACACACATAAAATTATAAGGAGAAAAGTTGAATAGCGTCTTTGCTTTGAATGAGAAAGAAATCCTGTGGTATGGAAAGAAAATAGTGAAGGATCAGGTATATCAGCTGCTTTGTGTGTATTCTTTTTAATAATGTATTAGAAACTTTGATTCTATTTCTTAACTCTTAATAACTGATTTTACAACTATTTCCGTATTTTCATTGTTCCTTTTTAATCAAACTTAGTAAACAAATTCACTGTATGGATGTGCTCCTGTCAGTCATTATGTTGTAACCTTTAGCTTTGTGTATCTATTACTAATTGATGGAATGCTGTTAGTAGCAATAAGTTCTCCTCTTTTAGCAGTTTTATGTGGGGTGAGGTATGAGAGCTTTTCAGTGGATTCTTGCAAGTATTTGTTATTGGTAGAAGGGCAGTGTAACGTGGTGTTTGCATGTTGTATGCTCTGGAAAGGATTGAGATCTGCTGGGGCTGCATTCCCTTCCTGCCAGCTGCAGCTGATCTTTCTGCTCTGGTCTTTCTTTAGTGACTTCTCTGTCTAGTTTGTCCTCGTACCTCTTGGGCTTCCAATCCTTCATTTTACGATGTGCTTCCTCTCTCACCTTCTTCAACACATCTTAGGCTTTACAGAATCGTAGAATGTAGAAGGTTGGAAGGGACCACTGGAGGTCATCTAGTCCAGCCCCCTGGCTCAAACAGTGTCCCCTAGAGCACATTACTTGGGACTGTGTCCTGATGGCTTTTGAATGTCTCTGGAGAAGGAGACTTTACAACCTCTCTAGGCAGCCTGTTTCAGTGCTCATTCATCCCTATGGAAAAGGAGTTCTTCCTCGTGTTCAGATGGAACTTTGTGCATCAGTTTCTGCCCATTGCCTGTTGTCCTATTGCTCGGCACCACGATGAAGTGCATTTTAGGAACCTCAAGGCTGATAGAGTATGTCATCTGTGGTGTACGGCAGTGGGGTTTTGTTTGTTTGGAATTTTTTGCGCTTTTTATTTTGTTTCTATTTTTTTAATTTGTTTTTCCTTTTTATTCCCTCTCTAATTAACTTTGCTTCTTGTTTGAATGCCTTTCCTGTAACTCCTGAAATTTCTAGTCCCTTTGTCTGATAGAGCTTGTTGGTCCCTCCAGTGGAGTTAGTAGAAGTGGCTCCAAACCTCAGCTGTTTCTGTGGTAAGCTGAGCTTTTTGTCTTAATTAAGACAGACTGCTCTTGAGCTGAGAATCTGGCTGAGGTGTGAACAAATCCAGCTTTTTGTGCTAAAGAAACAGCAACATCTGGCTGTAAGCAGACAGGTGGATTAGTGATGGATTCAGCTGTCAGCAGGATTTACCAGATGTGTTTGTTAGTCTGGTTTGGCTATGTTAACCTTCTAACTTCAGGGGAATAAGAAGAGAGTGACCTATAGTGTGCACATGAACAGTTTTTGTACATTAAGTAATAGGTGGAAACTCTCTGAACTGTTGTATCATGATTGTCTGCTTGCAGTTATAGTGCAAGCAGCTGTATTTATTTATTAATAATTTAAAACTTGCTCCTTTCAGTTGCAAACCTTGTCCTTTTAAAATGAATAAGGATTAGTTTCCTATAGCTGTTACTTGTGTCCTAGTGGTTTCTATTTATGGAACATAATCCAGTGGGGAGTGCATACGATTTTTCATCACTGTTTTTGATTTGATTTTTGGTTAATGCTCTCCTGGGTGGGAGGAGAGGTCTTCTTGGGGAGTGGGTTACAGGGTATTGTAAGGCAGTGATCAAATCTAGTAAAATGAGGTCCCTGTCCTTACTGGACATCAGCACAGATCTGAGCCTGACAGAAGCACAGCCCACACGCTGATGCACACCACGAGTTTGTCTGTCATTGTGCAGCAAATGCGGCATAGAACCATAGAAATTCTCAAGCTGGAAGGAACTCATAAGGGTCGTTAAGTCCAACTCCCTGCTTCACACAGGACTACCTAAAACGAAATTGTATAATTAAGAGTGTTGTTCAGACACTCCTTGAACTCTGACAGGTTTGGTGCCATGGCCACTTCCCTTGGGGGACTGACCACCTGTCAGTGAAGAACCTTTTCCTAAAGTATAATCTGAACTTTCTCTGATGCAGCTTCATTCCATCTCCTTGTGTCCTAATGTGAGTGATGAGCTGCAACTGAAGGATAACTAATATGAGACATGAACTTCAAAATGGAAAAGAAACCGGAGTTTGGACATTTGCTATCAAGAAAGTTGACATAGCTATACATATGCTCCTGTTTATACCAAAACCAGGATTAAAATGTACTAATGTATGTAAATTTCTGAAAGTGGGATACAAAGAAGATAGAGACAGACTCCACTCAGTGGTGCCCTCTAATAGATCCAGAGGTGATGTGCACAAATGAGAACATAAGAGGTTCCTTATGAGTGTTTTCACTGTGATGGTAATTAGGAACCAGCACAGGCTGCTCTGGGATTTTGCAAAGTCACTATCCTGGGAGATCCTCGAAAGCCATCTGGATGCACTCATTGGCAAATCGTCTTTAGGCAACCCTTCTTCAGCAGGGAGATTCAACCAGGTGACCTCCAAAGGTCCCTTCCAACCTCAACCATTCTATGAAAATTCAACCCCATAGCTTTAAATAATTGTAAGAGATGAATAACTGTATTAGAAAAAGTTAGAGGAGTCAATATATTATTGGCAGAGAACTTACATGTTGGTTGAGTGTTGAGATAGGTATCAAAGGTAAGCTAAGACTTTAATATTAACAAAAAAAAGCTGAAGTTTCTTTTAATATTTAAGTGATCTTAGTGGTAGATTCATATGTGACAGTAGGTGACTAGATTGTGAAACTGCTGCTGGTCCTTGTGGTCTTACAATGCACTTAGTTCACCTGATTGTAGTATGTCTTCGTCAGTTTGTGCTTTGTGATCAGTTATGGGTTCTTTCTCTGTCTTTGGGGACACAGTTATTTTTTCAGTCTGCTTTTCTGTCACAGTTTTGCAAAAAGCAGAATAAAATGTTTTAGTTGGGAAGAAAAGCTGAACCGATAGATGCCATCTGGGTAGACAAATTCTGTTTATAAAACACCCAGCTGAATGAGTTTTTGGTACTAAGATTCGTATATGCAGTTATAATATAAACGTGTGTTTATAATTCATATTGACTAAGAGTGGATGCACTGTTTAGAACAACATCTGACTTTGCAGTTCAATACCCATGCTTTCTTTTAGGTCTTATAGTTCAATCCATCCCGGTAGCATTTTTTGTTTGATCTTTAGTAATTCTGTATCAAATAATTTGCAGTAGGATGTAAAGCATGTAATTTTGTATTTTTTAACATTATATGCCGAGTCAGGAATGGAAGGGCATCTCATTTAGGTATAGAAATTCTGACTTGTTACAAAAGCAAGTTTGTATTGGTTTACCATTGTGAAATTTTACATAATGTCATTTTGCTTCTGTGGTAGCATACTAGTATTTGCGATTTTTTTTTAAATTTTTTTTTTTTTTAGTTTTAGTTGCTTATTTTATTTATTTTTAGTATTTTATTTTGATTTTTTAGTATTCTTAGTGTTGGGGTTTTTTCCTTGGGGGGGACATTTGTTTAATTTTAATTCTTACCAAAAACCCCCAAAACAAAACAAAAAAACCCAACAAAGTTTCATGGTAAGACTCAATAAAGCATTTTTAGCCAAATAAATGGCACGCTAAAATAATACCAAGTTTTGTTTCCTCCCAAGGGGCAACACAGAGATTAAACTTGATTTGTGCCTGATGTGTGTGTGTTCTAGTTGTCTTCTGCTTCCTGTTACGTTCCCCTTATTTTCCTCATGGCTTCCATGCCATTCTTGCATGGGTTTTTTTCTCTCCTTGTGTGAGTACTACAGCTGTTAATCATTTGAAATTATGTAATGCAAGGTATCTGAGGTTTCTGTGACTGCTTTCTGTTACTCTGTTTTGAAAATAGTTAATGTAAAGGAAAAGACTAATTCCTGTCTCTTTTTCCCCATTCTTTTCTAGCAGTTGGAGGAAGGAAGCAAATAATTCCTGCCTTACTAAATCTTAAAGTAACTTCCCTGCTAAAAGAGGGCTGTGTCAATGTTATGACTATAAACCAGTAATATTGTGGAATTTTGATACCTAGGCTGGTTGTCAGTTCTTCTCTTTTTTTAGAGTACCAGTCTAAGAACTTGCAGTGTTTCTGGTGATTCTGGAAAAAGAATGTTTTGTGGAGCTCAGGGTCTGCTTTTCAAATGTACCATATGAAAGCAAGGGACTCATCTCTGCACATTGATCAAGTTGTACCGTATTCTATTTGATATTTTGTTTCAGATATTGACAAGAAAGTCATTCTTAAATTTTAATTTAAAAACCAGAAGTCTGCCTCTCATGATCAGTTTTTCTTCATTGAGCTATTTATCTTCAAACTTTTGTCTTATGGTGGTTCATTTTCTTTGGGTGGGATCTCCTGGTATTTGTGTGATTCATGGCGATTTCTGCCTCTCTTCTGCTTACACTCCTGACAGTCTCTTCTTGTCACCTCTGTGCATGTGCTGTCCTCGTGTAATAGACTTCATGGGTGCTTCTTCCAGTTTATATTGTCTGGATGATAGGTGCTGGTAGCCGCACACAGTATTCCAAGCAAGTTCTTGCCAGTACCTTAAAATGGGTGTTAGCTGTTGAGGTTTTGGTTTTGTGGGGGTTGGTTTGTTTTTCTTCCACAGAATCACGGAATGGGTCGGGTTGGAAGGGACCACAGTGGGTCACCTGGTCCAACCTCTCTGTTCCAGCAGAGTTGCCCTAGATCATGTTGCACAGGATTGTGTCCAGATAGTGCTTGAGTATCTTCAGTGAGGAGAGGAGGTTCTCGAAGTACCTTGTCCTAGAATTAAAGCTGAATGGAAAAATCACCATGAAACTATACTTGGACCTAGGTGTTGGACCCCTCTTTAGACCCCTGTTGTTTTCCTCTTACAGCTGATTTTTTTTTCAGAGTTAGAGCGTTTATTCTTGTTTAGATGTTCATATGCAGTCTTTATATTTGGAAACATTTCTGTTTCTCTAAACTTTCCCTTCAGTGTTTTACTGAATGACAATCCCATCCATCTCTGCATCCATGTGTCTATGATTTCCAATTTAATGCTTCCATAATAAATTATATTTGGTGCAAGGAAAGTGCTAATTGTTTTATCACAGATGAATCAAACATAAATTGTCCCAGGGTAATATGATAAGCCTAGAAGTTACATTTATCCCTGTTTTTGGAATTCTGACTTCAGCATGCAGATTTTTTCTTAAACTCTTAAAATATTATTGATATCAAACTAGTGCAGCTCTAGTGGTAGTATTATTACTTTTTTGCTCTGCGTTATTAATGAGAGTGCTGCCTTTATTTTCTTGCAGTATACCTTATTTTTTAAAGTGAATTTAATTTTTTTACATTGAAGGGTACTACACCTTAATTTTTAAATACTTTTAAAAAGCTTTGCATTCCACAGTGATTCATGAATTCTTGGATGGTGCCCATGAAGTTGCTTTGATTTGAAAATGTGAAGTTCTTAAGTGTAGACACAGTAACTTCTGATTAAAGATACCTGTTACCAGTTGTCACAGGAAAGTTTTACCTGTCATTTCTTTGAAAATGGATATTCAGCTGAATTTACAGTGGATGTCTCAGTTTGGCTTCAATTCTGTCTTTATTTCTGTATTTCCTAGTCTTTGTGGTAGAACTGTCCTGTTTTGAGGGCTCTATTTACTGCTTACAACTTCATTAAGTGGTTGTTTGAGTTCACTTAGTAGTATAAAAACTTTTCTTGCACCCCAGTCAAGGGTACAAAAGCTTAAAGCTTAATTTTGTTCCTTGGGCAGGGACACTGCCCGTGACCCCTCTGCTGGAGTTGTGTATGTCACCAAATCACTTCTGTTTGAACACTCTGAGGACTGGTCATAGTTTGTCTTTTCTTAGGATTTTGTATAGTATGGTTGCGTAATGTGACCACCTAAGGAATATTTTCCTTAGTACTTGGCTAACTGACAAATATATTGCAGATGTCTATTTTATTAAAATCATATTTAGTCAGCCTACACTCTTCTTTCTCTGTCAGATTCTATCGCCTTCCAGTTTTTATCTCTTTGTAATTTCCTTTCCTGCAGCCGTGCACAGAAATAAGACGTTTTAATTCCTACAGTCCCTTTTACTTAGTCTTGAGCAGAAATATGAAAGCAGAGGTCCCACAATAATAAGTCAGTTTTATTTTTCCTTAGGTTGTTGAATGGTTTAAAGGTGAATTCTTTTATATAGTTTCTAATAATTTTTTTTAAACTGAGTGTGTTTCAGTGAAAATGCTGTTTCATAAATGGCACAAAAAAAGAGGCAGTTTTATTAAAAGAAAAATGACAACAGTAACATCTGGAAAAATGCCGAAACTTGAAGTTGGGTCACTTACATTTTATGGAAGCTGCAAGTGTCTGCAACACCACTGGAGAGAGCTGTGTGCTGAGAGACGTTGGTACTGAATACTTTCTGCTTGCTAAATCTTTGGGAGGCTTTCTTTAATGAAGTTTGAAAAAAATCTTATCAGCGGAAATGGGCACTTGCCTGGGATCATTTGCTAACTGGTTGCAATTCTGTTTAAGTTGCTTGAGGCCCTTTCGTGTGCATGTGCTTATTTTGGTATCATGTCTTAATGTTTTCTTCTTTGTTCTTTTCCTGAATCTTCCAAATCCTCTGTACATCGTGACAATGTCTCTTTTTGTGCAGTTACCACCTGCACATCTTTTAATTTTCCACGAAGTGCTTACTCAATATGTTAATAATGCACTTTGCTGTATTTTCTAGTGTAAGTTTGAAAAAGTATTTTCTAATTTAAACAGGTATTGTTACTTCTATGTTGACTGTCAAAGGACTGCCATTAATAGCATTCTGTAGTGAAACCCAGTACTTTTTATGTCATTTGTTGGACTGAGAGTGTTACTCTTACCTTATAATTTGGGTCTCCATTCCAGAAGACATTTAATTAGTGGTTTCTGTAAATTCTTCCTGTATCAATCCTTACTATGCTGCCTTACAGAAATGGGAAGGTAGCATTTTATTGATATTATGGATAATACTAGTATCTTGATTTAATGATAGTTAAGTAAACAGTATAACATGATACATTTCTAAAAGAGAATGGAAGGTATTAGTCTAGGCTTTATACCTGAATCAGTATGAAAAATGACCTGGATTTACATAAGCACTCTTGGTCCACCCTAAAGTTTTCTATTTGTTCAACAGCAGAAAATTAACTGCTGAATTTCAGCTTGGAATAGCTTTTTATAGCCAAGTTAAAACTCCCTAGCAGTAAATGTGATATGGAAATAGATTTAGTTTAGTGGCAGTTGGATAATGCAAGTTTTTAACACATAAGTCACTTTCTCACCTTGATCTGTTGTTGTCAATCAGCTATATGCCAGCAGGAATTTTCCAGGATATAAAGAATTTCTGTAAATGACTTAAATTGTTACATTATTTGTGTTTCATTAATAATACTGATGAAGTAGAGAGATGCCTGCCTCTTCCACTTTTGTAAGTTACTGAGTAATCTCTTGATGATATCTTGTTGCGTCTTTTGTGGAAATTGCATCTTGACAAATTTTTTCATACATCCTGTGTTGTTGAAACAAAGTTAGTGATCTCCAAGGATTTGTCATGGTTTATATTAATTCATATAAGGATGCTACCTACCGATGGTGCAGAAATAAAAAGATGTATATAAATAATAAAAAGAAATTACAAACTGTGTTGAAAAAGGAATAGAGCTTTGGAGTGAAATCTGTAGTGTGATTTATGAGATGGAAAAGATTTTACTTCCTTGCAATATCCCATAAGACAATTCAGGAAAATGTTTTTGCATCTTCTAAACTGTTCTTGTATTGTTGATGGAATGGCCTATTTGGACAGTGAGAGGCCATTGGTCATCCTGCTTGGTTGTGGAGAAAGTGTTGATGAATATTTGCCAATCGTTTTTTTGGCTACACTTTCTTGTTGGAATGATATGAACTGTGGAAACATATATATGGTTCTTTACACATTGAAAATTTTTTCCATGCCAACCACTCACTAAATTCACTTGAGCTTCTAATACCTTTGTGAACATGAAGAAAGTGTTATTCTCCCTGGCATGTTGAAAAATGTCTTGCAAACATAGATTTAAAAGTATATATATTAGTCTACATAAATTCAATGTATACTTTCTTAGATTTTATGTACATAATTTAAAAATTATCTCAAGAATAGCTATATAAATAATTATGTATATTCAGTGAAAATCTGAAAAATAAGAATGATGATGGAGTTTTCTAAGTTGATCACTGTTTCTGGTGATCTTCTAAGTCCTCATGTTTGGATTCTGGATTTTAAACAGGAAGCCATACTAACGCAGGCGACAGACTTGTGAGGAATATAGGATTGATTTGCTAAAATTTGCTTCATCACTTGGGTAAGGTTTCTACAAAACTATCTGGAGGATGAGGATTTAAACACATGTATAGATCTCTGGAAAGACACTGTTGACACATGATGACTTCATGTATGTTAAGGCACAGTTTTTTTAATGATTAGCACAGTTAATTAAATCACCGTAGGCAATGTAAACTGTCAACCAAACAAAATACAATTAAATGGAGTGTGGTTTAAGTCTTCCAGTTAGATCATTGACTTAACATCCTGTAATGATGTTTATTGACCTATGAAGTATATTTGCATAGGTACTTAATATGCAAGATATCAATCCATGTTTTATTTGCATAATCACAATCCATATTTTACAGTATGGAGCAAGTGGTATATGTGAAGTTAAGCTATTCACAGTTATCTACTATATAGGAAACATCTGAATGTTTTAATAATATAATGGCCAGTAAACTTAGCTGGAACTGAGTAGCTCTTGGATGCTACTGATTATGTACAGAACTCATGTGTGGTTTATTTATTTGAGTTTGACCAAATTTTGGCAGTGGTACTTATTACTTATTAACTCTGTTTAGATTAATTGATTGTTCCCATTTGTGGTCTGGCTGATAATCATAATTTTACATTAAATATGATCTTTTGATTTTTGTCAGAAGAGGTGAATGACTTTTTAATCCATCCTATTCTAATACCCAATAAATGCAACTTCCACTTTTGGGTTTTTTTTTCCATGCTTTAGTTTTTGTGTTGTCATTGTACAAAGGGTGTGTGTTTTGTCATCTTTCTTTCTTTTCTCTTTACTAGTTTCTTCCACCCTACCTCCCTTATAACTTAGTTTTTAATTTGTCATGCTATTTTATGCGTACTGTTTTTCAGTGTACTTCTACAGACTTGCTCTTGGTTCCTGACTTTAGGTCTTTGAAATTATAATTGCAGTGGTACTTCTGTGTTGAAAGAAGCAGTACCTAGACATCTTAAGTCTTACTGTATCATCTCTTTGTGTACAAAGAATAGAGTTTGTATTTTAAATGCTCTGTTAGCTTAAAATAGATTTATTTTCTTCATAGTTTTTGAAGACTTAACTTACAGTACTGTTTAACATAACTGAGGCAACCAAAGCCTGATAGAATCATTCTTTTTATTCCTATGTATTAGGACTAGAATTTGTTTGTTATGTATTTGTGCAGGTTTCTTGTGGCATCTATCTCCCGTCTTTAGCCTCCTATAACAGCAGAAACAGTGCACATCTTAAGGTTTAGTTTATGTGCTTGGATTCTGCACGGCGCAAAGCATTTCGTGGTCTGAAGTGTCTTCCTGCCTTAAAAAAGGCATCCATGCAAACATTTTCCTTTTCCATGGAATTGTTAAGGTTGGAAAATACCTCTAAGATCATTGAGTCCAACTGTTAACCCAGAATCACTGTGTTCTCCAGTAAATGATGTCCCCAAGTGCTACATCCATGCACCTTTTGAACACTTCAAGGGATGGTGATTCTACCACTTCCCTGGGAAGCCTGTTTCAATGCCTGACCACCCTTCTGGAGAACGAATTTTTCCGAATATCAAATCTCAGTCTCTCCTAATGCAACTTCAGGCTGTTTCCTCTTGTGTTGTCACTCATTACCTGGGAAAAGAGACCAATCTCCCACCTCACCATACCTTTTTTCAGGTAGTTGTAGAGAACAATAAGGTCTCCCTCAAGTCTCCTCCAAGCTAAACACACCCAGCTGCCTCAGCCTCTTCTTGTAAGACTTGTGCTCTTTCCTTTTTCTTTCCCTTCTGATTGTGTATATGGAATAATACTGGGTTTCTGAAAACATGGTGGAGAACTTCTAAAATTTCATTTAATAAAAAAAATAATAAAAACTGTCAGCTGAGTCTCTGTTAAATCTCAAAGATGCTTTCAAAGAATTTCCTTCTTTTAAAATGCTTGTCATCTTAGACTGTTTTCTTTTGCAATACACTGGATCAATGAAAATGAATTTTAAAAGCTTTTTGAAATTCAGTCATTGGATAGCACATCACTGGCTTATGGATTTTAGTTTTCAAAATGTTGTAGATAAAGTTGGCCTTGAGGCTGTTGTTCTTAGCTGTTACTATCTTCTTTTTCCATGATAGAAGTTCACTGAAACAGCTGATGTATCTGAAATGTGAAATCACAGAGACTTGCATTTGGTTAGAATCACTAAAACACCCTCCTCTCACCCCCAGAATAAAATCCTAAATTCTACTAAGTGTTCAACACAGATTATTTTGATCGAGCTAGGTATGCACAGTTATACTGGCAGTCCAGAAGAACAGGAACTTCTAGCAGTGGAATGTAACAAACTAAGTTTTATTTAGGTAATTGTTGAAGGTTTTGTTTTCTGCCATTTCTTTTGAATGGTTTTTGTTTTTCTCAGTAAAGCTTGCCATTAATCCTAAAAACACTTTCAGTAGTGAGCTGTAAATTTGTATTTTATAGGAAATTTAGAAGGCTTATAATTCTTTATCCCTTATGTTCTAAGAAATAGGCTATTTCATAGAACCTTTTTAGAATTATTTTTGACCCTGAAAGACTAGATGTATTAATTCTCTAGAAAGTGAAGTTGTATTTATTTTTTACTGTACTGAGAGGGGTGAGCTGTGTACATCCGTGTCTGTAACCTTGGCTGGCTGCTAGGTGCTAACACGGCTGCTGTCTTACTCTTCTTGCTTAATGGAACAGGGAAGGAAATAAGATGAAAAAGCTCATGGGTCAAGATAAATGCCGGGAGATTGCTTTCAGTCTTCTCTAACCTTGGTGTCTGCAGGGTTACTTCATGTTTTTCTCACTTTTCTTCCTCGTAACTGTGCAGCGTTTTCTGTCAGTTCTTAAATATGTTATCACAGAGGCGCTACCAGCGTCACTGATGGCTCAACTTTGGCAAGGGATGAGTCTGTTTTGGAGCTGTCTGTAACTGGCTCTGTTTGCTGTGGGAGCAGCCCCTGGTCTCTTCCCACAGGGGCCATCCCTTCAGCCTCCCCCACTACAGAACCTTGCCACATAAACACAATACAGATGTTCAGTTTCATCCAGACCTTGGATGCCACTGAAGCTTAAAAGCTTGGTTGCGTGGCAGTTGGACATATCGGCTGCACAGTTCAACTTGACTGTTATGTATGAGTTTCAGTCTTTGAATTATTTCGAAATGTGCTCCAAATGGGACTGCATCACCATGTTCTAATCAAGTTTCCACTGCATTTGATCTGATCTGACAGCTATCCACCATTGGAAAATGGAGTTTTGTTCTCCAGTTCCCTTAGTTCCTGTTCTTTCTCTTGAGTTAGCTTTGATGCTTGTCACACGCTTTTCAAAAACAATTAGGCTTGTTTTTTGATTTGGTAAGTTTGATTGGTCCAACAAAGCACCTGATGCTTTTATACATTCTCAGATTCAGGCGAGCAAGGCTCCCTTCTGCTGTGATGAGCTGTTAAAATGAATTTAGCTATGATATATAACATCATCCCATCTAAAAGACAGAATGGAATATCTATGTCAAACGGCAAGAAGAGTGAACTTCATTACAATTTCTGTATGCTTTTGAGGAGTCCTAGGCTTACTGTCATGACCATGCATTAAAGAAATGTAATGGGGATAAAAGTGGCATCATATTTTAGTATTAGAAAAAGTTACTTCAATGAGTTTTGTTTCCTTCCAGCTTTGTCATTATCAGTTTTTACTACAACTGCAAGTACATAGCACTGTTCCGCTGCTGGGTATATGTAGGTATGGAGAAGATGACAGAAACTGAGTTGACTTTTGTGTATCTGTTGAAGTACATTGCATGTCATGCCTGTTGAATGAAATCTGATTATGTTCATTCTACTCATGTTTTCCTTATTTACAAAAATAAAATATGTTGTGCTGTATGTGTTCTTTGCAAAAAAAAAGAAATTAAAAGCCAATGTTAACTTTTTGTTTGGTAAAAGATGAGTGAAGATGAAGCAAAATCTGTGACTTGTTTTCATGAAATATGGACTGAAGAATACAAAACGTGTTGATATGTTTTGGAGGGGTTGGGTAGATGAATATATTTCAAGTTTTAGTTCTCCTTCAGTGTAGAATGACCTTGGCTTGGGGGCCAGTAAGTTTTAATTCCGGCTGTTGTGGAACACCCATCTCTTCTTGTGGATTCTGGCTAATTTTTATTTCTGATGTTGTAGTTCCAAGAAATTCAAAGTATAGGAGGTCTGTAGGAAGAAAATGCCTGACTTGAAATTCACAGTTCAGAACAGTCATGACTGCTAGAAGTGAATCATGCTTTTAGCTAAATAAATAAAAATATCAAGGCAATGACAAAGAAATTTGTTTCTTTTGTTACATTCATCATTTATGACTGCCCTGGTAGTCTTTTTCTAAGATCCTGATAGTCGCCACACATGCCATCTAGATTTTTTCACCATCTTTTGTATTGATTGCCTTTATGTAAGTAAAGCTTTCAGTTCAGCTTCCTTCTGTACAGCGATGAACCTCTGCATAACTTAGAGTGGATTACATGGTAGTCTGCATTTGTATTAGTTTAAAGGGACTGAGAAACCAAGTAACTGGGTTGTTTTCCTAGTTGGAATTTAGAGAGAAGATACCATTGCTTATCTGCAGTCTTTCACTTGAAAACGTGGCTTTAATGGCATAGAGGAAAGACTTGTGTTTGGTCTGCTCTGTTTCTGTCTCTAATTTCATTCTCTATCTGCTAGCTTGTCTGGCAGTATTGGCAAGTTACAACTGGTGATGTGTAACACTTAACAGCACTGGTGTTTAGGCTTTTTGGAAAATTGCATTTTCGAAAAGAGTAAATAGAGCACAAAGTCCACTTTCAATCTCTGAACACCTAAGCTAGCTAGGATCTATTATTACCAAGAGGTGAAAACAGATTGGACAGTACAATAAGGTTCTTGGTTGCATCTTGTTAGTGTGAAGACCAAATACATTCCAAAATGAGGAGTTTTAGCTTTTTTCTGTTGTGTACTTCTTGAAAGCCTTATTGTGTCATAGGACAATCTACCTGGATATCAAAAGTATTGCTGTCTCCCCCAGTATGGATTACTGAAACCAGTCAAAATATTTTGTCCTTTTTGTGTTTGTATGGGTTTGTTGGTATATTTCTAGTTGGATTTTGTTTGTCAAAGTGGGACAAATAAGGTTAAACATGAACTAGTTAAACAACATTGTCTTCTTAATTTCTTTCCACAGTTTTAAAACCGTGAAATCATGGCTCATTCAAAGACGAGAGCCAATGATGGAAAAATCACATATCCTCCAGGAGTCAAAGAAATCTCTGATAAAATATCTAAAGAAGAGATGGTGAGAAGGCTAAAGGTTAGTAAGCAAGTAATTGCTTGTGTATTAAAGTTTCTTGTAAAAGATGTTCAGTGATCCTATTACTATATTTTATATCTGGAAGGATTTTTTTTTTTGGGGGGCTTTACTTTTTCTATGCATAGAAGGAGAAACTTGTTTGCTCTAGTGCCTTCTCTTCTACCACTTTCTCAAAATGGCTTGTTCAAAAAAGGTTTAAATGCATTTAGAAATCACAAATAGAAATGAGCTGCATTAATTTCAAATACTACTTAAATTTTATTTCAGCTACTATGCTAAGTCAGTATTTTCATTGTTTTCCAGTATTTTCCTCTCTAAAAGAGAGTCATAAATTTGGAAATAACTTGAGTACCTCTTAATACATTCTTTTTGTGCATTCGTACTCTTTAGTTTGTTTATAAACCCCTTTATTCTCATTATTTTACTCTGTATCATGGTGAAGGTAGTCTTTATTATACTTTAGTCTATATACTTTGATTTACTTACAGTCTTTGATGTATTTCTGTCTTGAATTTCTTGACCACGTTATTTGGCCTAAGTGGACAGGAAGGTTGGACAGATATGGAGGCTAATTTTGTTACTACAGTTCTGTATCTACCCGTGTGCTCCCACAAAAAGGCAGTCCTGTAATGTGCAGAAGGAATGCCTGCAACTCGGGCTTGCTCTGTGAAACAGGAGGGAACAGATGTGCAAGAGAAACCTTAAGTATTCTAACAGATGGAAGAGCTTAAGTTGGAGTTTTTCTGGAGAAGTAGTTTTAAGTCGGTTGGAACTACTGGTAAACGAACAAAACCCAATAAAATCCCAAAACACAAGGATTGCTTCTCCTCTTCCCCCCAGTAACCTGTCTAGACTTGGGGATTTTGGTTGATAGACTTTAGTGAGTATATCGTACTCTATGATGCTGAATAAAAGGCAACATTTACAACTTTACGTATGAGTGATTCCTAAGAGAAGGAATTCTTTGTTAGCACTTGCATATTTTTGTCAGCTTGTGGAAATGCAGCACCACAGTTCTTACTGATCCTTTTTCTCCTGTAGCTTATTTTTATTTTTGGTCTTGAATGTCTAGTCCCTTCTGTCATCTTGATCTGTCTTGCAGACGAAGAGAACTTTGTAGGATGTCTTGTGTTTCTTGTTAGCTGTTTATTCTGGCTGTGGATTCATTGGTGCTCAGGCAAGGAAAAAACTGCACAGTGTTTCTTTTATAACAGATTGGATGATCCAGGCTATACTGCGAGTGTACAGAACTATGTAAACACAGCTGCAGGTGCTAAAGAACTGTAGTTGATAAATATGTGAACTATTAGCCTCTTCCCTGATTGCCAAATTCCCTGATTTCCCTGACTGCCAAATTCACAAAATTATTAGGGCAAAAGCACTTTTCTGTGCACAAGCAGACATTCTGCTTTTTGTTGATGACAATATGTTAATATAAGTACAAATTATTGGGAAATCAGAGAATAAAATGGAAAATACGCACAGTGAATTTCTGTATTAGCATAACTTACCTCAGAAATTTTATGCATTTTGTATTGATGCCCTCTTGAAATTCATAATAGTTTCAGAAAGGAGATAGAAACTGGTAGAAAATGATTACAGTCATGAACTAGCACTGAGGACGGAAGGTGATAAACACTTGGAAATGAATAGTGTGAGAAAAGCATTTTTTCCACAGTTTCTTTTAATACACAAGAACCAAGTCATCATCTAATGAAATAATAATTTTAGACCAGCAGTCTAATAATACACTTTCTTGTAAGTTTTATACAAGTAAATTCCAAAGCTTGTTTCTATAGAATGATGTAGTAAAAATTGAATGAGTTAAGAAATATGTGCCCCATCTGGAAGATGAAGTTCCAGGAGTATAAATCATGATTGTCTGGGTGTGATTTCAGGCTCAGGAGTCCTCTAACCTATTTGTTTGCAGAAAGCTGGAAAACTATGCTAGGACAACTAGCTTGTTTTCCTTTGTTTTTCCTTAAGCACTGCGATGGATTGCTCTGCTGACAGGATGACTGATCTTTGTTGTCCTGACTCGTACAGATGTTCATGTTATCAGGGAAAAAACACTAATGGTTCATTTCCAGAGTAGAAAAAACCCATACTTGTTGCAAGAAGTATGAAAATACTACTTTTCATAGAAATGAAAACAATTCTGACTTGTAAATTACTTTAATTAGTGTGTAAGGGAACCAGTGCACTTTAAGTGGTTCATCTTGTGCCTGACTGGGGAGGACTTTACTTTTCTTGCAATGGAAGTTGTGTCTACATAAGCTGCTGATCTTCTGTGTCTTTTAGTAAAGGATTTTCATATGCTTGAAAACTCCACAGCTTCTGTGATCCTAATTCTGCAGAAGCTTGGGGTTTTTTTAAGTTGGGCTTGTTGCTCCCTGGCCAGTTATAGCAAATATTTTGGAGGGGGAAAAAGACTCAACCAAACAACAAACTATAGCAAAGTAAAGTATTTTGCAGTGTTATAGGATTCTAGGACTTGACATTATTATTCTTTGAATATGTCTTCCTGCATGGAAGAAATAGATGGGAGTTTTGGCTTTAATTCTCAGGATTGTGTAATTAATTTGTAATTGTTAATTTTACAAGAGTTGAACTCCCTAAAATAACTCTGCCTCTGTGAGTCAGATAAGGAGTTGGAGAAGAGCATAATTACTTTGTTTTGTCAATAAATTTCTCACCTTCAGAAAGTTTTTTAAATGTAAGAATTCTCACCAACTAACAGTTACTAAAAATAGCTTTTCCTGCTTTTGTTTTATTTACCATGTTAAATATTTGGTGTCCCAGACTCTTTTTTTCTTCCATTATTTCAATAACTGGATCCTAATAATCCTAGCAGTCATTTTAGTCTTGTTGGACAACATCCATGCCACTAGGCTGCCTGGATTTGTATATGCATTTGCTGAAAGTGTGTGCTCTGCTTCTGAACAGCATAGGGAATAGAATTTTCCTCAGAGCAGTAATAGAGAAAAACCTGAAACTAAAAGAGAACAGAACGAAAAAAATTGTCACTGAGTAGTTGAGGGAGAATCAAATATTTTTAATAACGTTTTGCTGTTTTCTGAATTTTTAAGTGAATGGATGTAACAGTGAGAGCTGTTGCATTTCTTCAGTTGTTCAACTTGATTATGCGGTTTCTCAAAAAGATCTTGGAAGTCTACAACTAGGCTTTCAGTAGTTCTGCTGAGATTGTGTGTTGGGACAGTTGATAGCAGACTTGACCAGGTCTTTCCTGTGCCCTGGAAAATGAAACACTGGTTGCTGAAGTAAGTACTACTGCATAGCCAATAATGCTTCTGACAGAAGTCGCACAAAACCAGAAAAGTACCTTTTAGTAAGGAACCTGTTACACAGAGTGTTTCATTTTATGTACTAATGTGTGTCTGTCTATTTAGATGGTTGTGAAAACTTTCATGGATATGGACCAGGACTCTGAAGAAGAAAAGGAGCTCTACCTAAATCTTGCTTTACATCTTGCTTCGGATTTTTTCCTCAAACATCCTGATAAGGATGTACGTTTGTTGGTAGCGTGTTGTCTTGCTGATATTTTCAGAATTTATGCTCCTGAAGCTCCATACACTTCACCGGATAAACTGAAGGTAAAATAAATTAATCTCTTTTTCCACACCAGGTTTTTATACTCAGTGATTAATATAATTGGTTATGACTGTTTTTTCCCCTCTCTTTATTTCTGGTTCAGCCTAAGCAGTTCAAAGTTTTCTCTTGATTTTGGGATATGATTGGTGAAGTCAATTGTCCATTAGATAAAGGACTATGCAGTACATCTTCCAATAACTTGCAGAGTTTTGGATTTCTATTCAAAATAATTATTTTATTGAACTGTTATTGGGATTTGCAGGTAATGGACTGTTACTTTAGAAATATTGATGATATGTGTAGCTTTTATCACAATCTCTTGCAAGATAGCTAATATCTGCACTTGGGAAAATACGCCTGCATCACCGATTAAACTGCCAAGAGGCAGGTACTTGTATATTTATAGATAAAGGTTCTGTTGAAACAAAGATAAAGTACTTTTGTACAGAGTTTAATGATTTTTTTATGTGACTTGGAAAATTCTGCAATTACAAACATCACTGATCCCACTAGATGGAGATGGTTGATAGAGAAATGTCATGTTTGAAAAGGAAGTACGGATCCGCCCCATTTGTTTCAGAAAAAAAAATTATTGTTTTGTGGGTTTTTTAACTTTTTTTAGTAGAAATCTAACTTCGTTTCCAGCTCTCAAAATCAAACTGTTTCCCTTGCACAGTCAGAATCTAGAGTGTTGAACTGAGTTTTAGGGCAAATCTTCAAAAAACCAGGTGAAAGTAACACTGAAAAATGCATGCTTTTTTGTCTCCCTGATTTAGGAGTGTGTGGTCTTTTTTGTTTAGTTTGGTTTGGTCTTTGTTTATTCCACAGTAGGATAAAAAGATGGTTGTGGTGGACAGTCTATTTGTTATCACTTAAGAGGAAATCACTCAATTTCTCATCTAGTGGTTGCACCAGCAATGCTTCCTAAGTAGGGAAATAGTGCAGTTTCAACTGTAGTAGTATATCTTTTGTTAACAGACATACTGGAGAGATATCTAGGGGTTTTTCTTAGCTCTGTTTTCTTAATTCTGAATTAGTGTGTAATCAGAAGTACAACATCTACTTACCTTACTTATTGATTGCACCATCTTCAACTGGAGATAAATATTAGCTTTCTCTACTGTGCTACGTTTAAGTCCGGTTTTCAGGTGTCCTGATTTCTACTTCAGTTTTGAGTATGTGTTTTCATGTGCTTGTTAGGCTTAGAGCTTTAATTTCTATCTTTCTGGGTTGGGCTAAGTTCCTCCTTACAGTATTTGAGCTACCAAATGCTACTAAGCTTCAGATTTTGTAGTGTACAATATTGGAATGTTTACAGTACTGATCTCATACCTGGAGTATAAGAATACTACAACCACTGCTTGGACAGAGCTCCAAATGGACGAGGGACTTTACTGCCAGCATTGAGTTCTGTAATCTGTGCGGATTTCAGAATTCAGTTTCTTGATGCAGTTTTCTAAGCACATTTTGAGAAGTAAAGAAAAGAAAAGCTGAACAGTAGGGAACTTTGCCTAGGGCTACCGGGGTAGGTTTTTGCAAACCCGTTTCCTCTGAACACAGCTTTTGTGGTTGCAGGACAAGCTCTGATAGAAATGTCGAAGAGTTCCCTCCACTTTATGACAGAGGTAAGAGGAAGAATGCTTCCTCTTGGGTTGTATCTTGGCACTATTTTTACCCAGTATTTAATATCAAATCCGTACTGCAGCTGAGTCTATTCTTGTATGTTTAGCATAAAAGTTAAAAATGGCAAAGGGGAGTGCTGAAAAGGATTAATTTCTCGATTTCTTAAATCTTAAGTTTTTGCCCTTGTGTCAGATTCAGTGGATCTCTTTGTAACTTACATATTATGCAAGTGAGATGCTGAGGAAAGGGATCAGAATCTCAGGTTTCCCTCTTTTATGTGTATCATCAGTGTAAATCTTACATTCCTTGCTGATCATTGGAAGAACTTTGATAACAGGGATGGAAAATGCCACGAGTAGAATAAAACCAGAGCTGGAGTAGGTTTGCTCTTCTGGAATCTGGAAACTTCTAACTTTAAGCCCTCCTCAGTCCATGTAAAGTCTAGAGCCCAAATCTGAATTTTTGGTGGAAAGATAATCTGATCACTTATATGTATCAGTTGAAAACACCTTGAACAGAAGGGCTGTCTGCTTGTCTCTGCTGTCTGCTAGTGTAAGCACTTTCAATTATCTGAAGGTGTTCTCTGGTGAGAGGCATGGCTCTGATGATTACTGAAGCCATTATGTAGTTAATTGGCATCAAGACAGCAATCCACAAAAAACAATTAAATATTTTCCCTAAAGTTAAAGTGTAAGCACTTTTGTTTTTAAAGTCTGGATTCTAATGTAAGCTTGCTTTGTCCAGTCTGATGTGAAAACATATTGTCCAGTTGTGATATTACTGCAATTTTTTAGCTGCAGCCAAAATTTATTTTAGCCCGTGTTTTGAATTTATAAATGCGTGTTCAAGTAGTATGTTATGTGTGCTTAAAAAAGGGAAAAATGTGCTTATAAAAGGGAAAAATGTTTGGTCATAGTACATGAGATATTAACAATTAGTGAGTACTTCTGAGTTTAGTCAGTCTTACTTTCTTTAAAACAGGAATAGGAAAAAATAGTTTAGGAGTAAACGCTTATTTTTTCAAACCTTGCTGTTATTTGAAGCATTCAGGTGTTGGACTTATTGTATATGTATGCTATGCATTAATGTCGGCAGTTATATACAGCACAGTGATGAGAATTTTCTTTGGAAATTTAGTAGGGTCTTTGAATCACATTTGGTAGGTAAGTATTGTGTACTGAGCTGCAGGATAAAAAATAAGGTACTTGGTTAAATGAACTGATTGAGATTTACCTCTCCAAGTGAAGTTTAACAGAAATAATTAACATAGAGCATGGGTTCTAAGATTAAGTAGTTTTTATGTTTGGCAGTCTGTCACATGCTCCCTTTCTTGTTCAATTGATTCTTATTCTTCCCTGAGACTTAGTTTGTATGTCTGAACTTTACAGAACCTTCCCGTGTACCTGTTTTCCATAAGATAGCACTCATTTTGGGTGGGGACTGATGGCCTGCTAAGTGTTCAGCACTAGTTTTTAAAGGAGAGATTCTTCAGATGGGCTTTTGCCTGTGGACTGAATGCCTCTGAGTGGTCAGAGACCATTACATGTGTCCTTTGTGTCTTTTGGTTTAATTTCAGCTCAAGAGTCTAGATTGTGTGCTCTGTAAGGGATCTGAAGTGTGAACCAGACAGTGATCCTTCTGATAATCTCTAACACTTCAAAATCACAGTCTGACTCCAAATTAAAACATTAATGTAGCCGTATCTCTGAACAGTGCGTTTACTGTGCTTTTTTGCCAAGAGGTGGTGATGTCAGATGTAATCCAGTTCTTGATTTTACCTAGAACCACAGCAAGTGCTCACCTTAATGATTAAGGCTGGATTTTGTGGTTATACTGTTAGAAAAAAAGAAACCCCATTCTTATCTTTTGTCTGTGTATTATTCTTGGGGGACTTAGGGGAAATGGTAAATTGGCAAATGTTATGGAAAAGCTATATAAACTATTTCTAGGATATTTTTTCAGGATTAACAGTAAGACTTTCTTGTATTTATTATGGCAACTTTATACCTTTTAGAATTTATTTGATTTACACCTAGATTGTTAGATGAAACATAGATATAGTTGAGGCTGTGAATGGTGTTTCTGGTGATACTTATTTCTAAATATTTTGATTTAATGTAGTAGTTGTGAATTTCCAGTTGTTAATTATCTGAATGTAAAAAACATTTAAAAAAGATACCTTCCTGTGTGTTTCCATTCTGTTCATAACTGACTATTCGTTCCTTATAACCTGCTTCAGTTTATTCCATATGAGACGTTTTCTGAAGGAGTCTTCTGGTGGTGAAAGTTGACAGAGGAAGCAGGAGGAACTTGGTTTATTAGTTTTTGCAAGAGATGTGTTCTGTGTCAGTATCGTGATGACTGAGAAATGCACAAACAATACAGAGTGAACATATAATAATACTCTTAGGAAAGATGTAGTTGCCTACTGCTATTTTCTCCTTCTTTTGAAACTCATTGTAATATGAAGTAAAAATATTAAAGTCATTGTCCTACTGAATAATAATCTCTTGACTTCTGCAGCATGCCAGCCAGTTGCAGCTGTGTTTGTCAAGTTGAGTGCTTTTCTTTGGAAACGGAAAACATTTGTTTCCTTAGGAAAAGGTTACTTTCTCAACGCTTTAAAGAAACGTGAAGTATTTTTAAATTACTCCTTGACATTTTCCATGATGTTTTTGTAGATGATCTTCTTTTGGATAGTGAGATAATGTCTGTCATTGCTGCATATTTTGTAGTGACTAAATAATACAAGTAACTTAAAAAGGTAATTATTTTATTTTGAAGGTTTAATTGCAGTTGATTGAATAACTAGCACTTCTTTCTTTTCAGGATATATTTATGTTCATAACAAGGCAACTTAAAGGTTTAGAAGATACAAAAAGCCCCCAGTTTAATCGATATTTTTATTTGCTTGAGGTAAGCTTCAGAACTTATTTCATAATAACTGTTAAACGTAATCTTTCAATTTAATCTTGTATTAACTTCTCCTTTTATTTTTTCCTGTTCCAACACAGAACATTGCTTGGGTCAAGTCTTATAACATATGCTTTGAATTAGAAGACAGCAATGAGATTTTTACACAGCTGTATAGGACGCTGTTTTCAGTAATAAAGTAAGTATTGTCACCCCAAATTACAGTATATTATTGCAGGATTGAGGTCAGTGACTTCTAACATAGCTGTTCAGTCTGACTACTAGCATTAATGAGCTTAGTTTTGTAATTCAGTTTAGCTAAATGTAGCAGTACAAAAACAACATGCTGTCAGGTTTTTTTCTATTTTAATGAAACAAGACACACTGCACACCATCTTTTTTTCCTAAGAAACTTAGCTTTAGTTGTTATTTATTGCATTTACATTATTCTGTTCTTGAAATTGAATGGTGTAATATTCAATTCTAAGGAATTTGGAGGATTATTGCTGTGAAAAACATGAGTCCGAAAGTAGTGGACACTGGAAGGTACTGCTAGAGGTAGTCTGGTCTTTTCCCTTTGCTCAAACCAGGTCAGCTTGAGCGGATTGCCCAGAACTGTAGCCAGTTGGGTTTTGGGCATCTCCAAGGATGGAGAGGCTGTGCTCTCTTCGGGCAACCTTCTAGTACTCAATCTCCTGTTTACTTAAAAAGTTTCTTATGTTTAATGGTATGTCTTGTATTTCACCCTGTGCCCATTGCCTCTTGTTCTGTGACTGGACACCATTGAGTGTGTGGTGTCAACACAGTCTTGCCCTGTCTTCTCTACTCCCAACATCAGGTATTTAAACTTAATGAGAAGCTCTTTTCTAAGCCATCTCTTCTCAAGGCTAAAAAAAGATGTCAGCTCTCTCAGCCCCTCCTTCCATGGGAGCAGCTCCAGGCCCTTAATCATCTTTATGAACCATTGCTGGACTGAGTCCAGGATGTGTGTGTCTCTTTTGTGCTGGGAAGCCCAGAACTGAACATCGCACTCCAGAGGATGTCTCCCCAGTGCTGGGTAGAGCAGAGGGATGTTCCGATACGCTGTCTTTTCGTGGTAGGGATAGATACAGTCCTCTTACTGCAGTAGTGGATGAGGAGAGCATGAAATTCAAGAATGATGGTCTATGCAATCAGGGAATTGAAGTGTTTTGATTTCTGAGAAAACTTGTGATTTGCTTATTTTATTCCTTGTTGTTTGGCATCACCACAGGGAGTACTCTGAATGGAAGTTGTCCTTTATATAGATATTACACTGAGAATTCTTGTTTTTAATTTCAGCAATGGTCATAACCAAAAAGTACACATGCACATGGTTGATCTAATGAGCTCTATCATTTGCGAGGGAGATACTGTGTCGCAGGAACTTTTGGATACAGTGTTAGTTAATCTAGTACCAGCACATAAGGTAAGATTTAGTGGCTTATGTTTTGTTTTGTTCTATTGGTTTTTTTGTAATTGTGATTTCTTGGATGTATGTGTTCAGATAGGTAGATCTAATTGAGAGAATGGCTGTAGCAAATGTCTTTGTATTATCTGGATTTCTTTTAGCAAACAAGTAATTTTAATAGCCAGAAAATTCAAGTTTCATTGCTCTGATATACTTGCCATAAGCAAAGTATCGGTGGTCACAGTAATCTAAAAGGTTAAATGTCATACGAATTTAAAGACAGGTTTTTTTTATATCCCATCAATGCCAGTAGAATGGAATAGAGAAGTTACATATATCCTTTGGAAAGTTTTTAATTCATGTAATGCTGTATCAACAGTTCAAACTAAGGTGCTGCCTTAAGTGGGAGGGGAAAAAGTTGTTGTGACTGCTGATTTGTAATTGGCTCTGTTGCATTTCAGAAATGTTGGCTTGGTGTTATCGGTATGTTTCTGATGCAGCCACAGAATTAAAACTGTGTGCGGAAATGGTGGTTCCTGAAGAGCCCAAGGAATGGCTGTCTTACTTTAATAAATAATGTAATGTTAAAAAAAAAAGTCTCCTGTAGATGAACTAAAGGAAAAATTTCAGAACTGTGCATGTGTTGTGATACGTACATGTTTAAAAAGTATGGAAGTCTGACTCCTTAGTTCAGGAAACTAACTGTGTCCTGGTGAAATCTCATGGGCTACTCACTTGTAAGTTGTATATGACAAAAGAAAGATTCTGGGGAATTATCTAGAAAATATATCTTTAGCTGTATTTTGGGCACTTCTAATAGCTTTTTTTTTTCTTAAATTATGTGCGGGGAAAGTGCTAACTAGTGTAGTTTCTGGGAAGTGTAAGGTTAAGTGGTTATTAACTGAGAGATGCTTTGGAATGCCTACTAGTGTGCCTTTACTACAAGCCATCAATTTCAGTAAGTAAATAGCACATAAATTATTTTTCTATTGACAGTGAAAGACTAAATGCTTAGTATAGATCAGAAATTTTATTTTCACCACTGGAAATGTTTTAGCTGTGTCCTTCAGGGAGTCTAATACTTGTATGCTGGGACTAGACTGAAATTTGTGTGGCTAAAGTCCAGATTTATGAAGTAAAACTTTGGAATACAAAAAACAAAAGCAAGACTATGCAAAAGACTTCAGTTTGTGTTTTCTCAGTTATTAAGAATCTATTGTTTTGTCGTGTCATCTATGTTCAACTTGATTCGACTGTACTATTTTTATGTTTCATGTTTAATAAATTGACTTTGAGTAGAGGGATTTACATTCTGTTAGGATGTCTGTAACATGAAAACAATTCTGTTTCATAGTAGATTTAAAATTACTGACTGAATATTTTAATAACCATTATGTATTTGGGGATTTGCATTTTCTGCTGCTTTTCTTTTAATCAAAGTCTCTCTTTGGATAGGATGCTCATTTATAGCCTGCTTTCTAACTGAAATAGTTACTTAATGTCAGACTGTATTCTGAGTGTGTTTATCTTTGGTTTTTTTTTTTTTTCCGTACTAATGGAAAGGAGCTTCTAATATTTTTCTGTTTAATCTCAAAATCTTCACGTAGTGGATTTTTATTTAAAATTATTTAAAATTTTGGTCCTCTAACTACTTCCTGTGGCTGCTGATGTCAAGTTGAAAAAGTGTAATGAATTCAGAGTTGAGAATTTTTCCACTCTTCCACTGAGCACAAAACTAGAAGGAGATTAAGGATAAGGTCCACCATGAAAAAGAACTATGTCTTGGCTGACCTAACTGTTCAGTTGTGTGGGCTGTGTAAAAAGGAAATTGAATAATCAGACTGGTGACCAAAAATGGCATCATGGCAGACCTTGGTGTAATGGTCAGTAGAGAATCCCCAGATTTCCTAGGGACCAAAAAATATTTTTGATGGAGTGGAAGGAACATAGATCTGCTACTAGCTCAGGTTTGAAGCTGATCAGATTGAGAGATTGTTGAAGATAAAACAATTATATCTGTAGAAAGTGACATAGGCAAGTGGCGTATTTTTAATATGCCCAGAAGTTGTGTATGAGAGGGAACGTGTAGTAGCCTTGTGGACTGAATAGCTGTATCATAGCAAAGAGTTGTATTGGGTAAACAAGATTGAGCTCCTCAAATCTCAGTCTGTATAATTTATATAACCTGTGGTCTGTAAGTATGTGTTGGGAACAGAAGGGTCAAATCATTCCTTTAGTTTTGGATCCTGGATATTAAGCTCCAGTGGCTGAAATTCAATATTAGACAGCTTGATGCAAAAATTTCATGAATATTTTTAAGAAATGTAGTAATTAGTTGAGCAGTTTACAAAAGGTTAATTCCGTACTGTTACCCCTTAAACCAAGACAATATTTTTCCAAAGGTGAAAAATAGATATTGTCCATAGTCCTGAGTAGTAAGTGCAAAAAGCAATGGTGCTCGCAGGATGTCTGCAAAAACTCAGGCATAAGGAGAATATAGTGGGCACGTGATGTATTATCAAATGTCTGTATACCATAATAGTAGTCACTGAAGTAGTGACGACTCTAAACTACTGTCTCCCTTGAGTTTGTCATCCATCTCACTTGGTTAGGATAAAAGCCATACTAATGGGAACTTGAATGAAAACAGCTGACACCAGTATCACGAAAGAGGCACGCTGGAGTGTGCACAGGCTTGCTTGACTAGTAGAGCTGTCAGATAAGCTAATAAAATGGCAAGCTTAACTTGTCTGACCATGTGCTTAACTCTTAATTTTGATGCTGAATTATTTTTTTCCTTTTGTAGTTTCTCTTCTACCAACTCAACTGAAATTCTTTTGATAGGATTATATTAAGAGGGAATGAAATAAAGTGACCTAAACCCAGATAAGACCTAGAAGCAAGGCAAGAAAAATTAATAGTTTTCCTTTTCCATTTAATGGTCTTTTTATATTATAAAGCTTTTATGGAAGACCTGCAAACAATTTTGTGTTTGTGCAATGTGTTAGAAGGCGAATTGTACTTGATTTCCTTGGGTGTTTGCCAGTGTTCCATTTTCAGCCTCAGGACTGCTACAGGGAATCCCACATTGCACGTCCCACATGCTTTACATGCCTATGTTTTAGAAAAAGTGATATTGACAATTAAATTCTTAACTGTCTCTACTAGGAATTTGCTCAATATTTAGTGTAATCTATCTTGGCAACACTTCAGCCGAGCTTTTTCTTTGTCAGCCATCCATAAGAATCTGTTTATCTTCCCCAGCAGAACGAAAGAATCTCTTGGAACTGTTCTGTCAGGTGCTCTTGGATACTAATTCGGCTGCTGTGCCATTGATAATAAGAATAAAACTAAAGACCGTTTTCAAATTCCAAGAAAATAATATGTTAAAATGTATGCTTTTCAGGAATATTTGCACTAGATACAGACTTAACATTTGATTTTCCTCCTAAAGTTACAAAATAAGGGCTGGATTGATGCTAGCTTAGTCACCTTCTGTAAAGAAAAATTAAGGGACATGCATTTGTGGTTTTTGTTTATTTTTTTTAAAGAATGGGTACAAATGATTTCACTCTCATATTTTTTTGATCTGTGTTAAATTGGTTATTGAGAGATCACTGGGAAAAAAGGAATTGAGAAAAAGTCAAGTGGGTATGAAATTCCATCACTTCTGACCCCATGGTACAAGAAAAAATTATTTCGGCTCTGTGGCGTACTCTGCTGGAGAATATTGTCTATATAAACACAAAAATGTCTGTGCCATACTGTCAGAGAGATTGCCACTGCTTCTTCTGTCAAAAAGTAGAAGTTGTCAAACATTCTAGGGAAAAGCAGGTATGAAAAATGAGTTGGCAAAACTGTTAATGTCTTCCCAAAGTATAAAAAGCTTGAAATACCATTAACAAATGCCTAAAAATCATGATAGAAATTGAGACAAAGGAGAGAACTTACAGTTGACCAAGACAGCCCATATTCAAATATTATTGCTGGAGGTCTCCTAAGGTTTTAAAAAATATGAATGTTCTCCACTGTTTATTAGTATTCTTTTCTGAAAGAAGACTGGAGGTTTTTGGGAGAAAAGTCTGGTTCAGATGTTAAATGTAATCTCAGTTATCTTGCAGAAGATTTGTGTTCTGCCTTTTCAGAGGTGGTTCTTTGGTTTGTCCTTATCAGTCAATATTTATTTTGTTTTTTTCCTTCAAGATGTAGTAATTTCTAATGATTTTTTTAAACAGTGTTGGCAAGTGATGGCTTTGTTTCTACCGCGTTCAGGACTTCAAAAACCTTATGCCTACTGGATACTTACATGCTACTTAAGGCATCCTGATGAAGATAACTGTCCCCATCATGAGGGCTTTCTTAAATCATTAAAAGATCTTGAAATACACATCAATTTTCTTTCCAAACATATGGAAAGATTGTAAAGAGGATAATGGTAGAAGAGCTTATCTAAAAACAGAGAAGAAATTTGTTAAATTAGATGTTATCCTTTAAAAATTTCTCCTTCAGGAGAAGGAAGTTTAGAATATCTTTGTGACTGTTGAATTAGTCAGAAGAATAGGTTTGGTTCTGTAGAAGATTTTTGAGCCTACTTGATAATGACTGGGCTGCTCTTGTTTTCATTTCAACTAGGGCAATGCCACTTTTGCTTGTTTCTGCTTTTATCCTGAAGCTGGAAAATGAGGAGAAAACTCTGATGTGCTTTTAAGGCTTCCTTGAAATGGTCGTTTTCAGAAAGTGGAGTCTCTGGACATTTGAGGGTCATGACTATTGGCACTATTAAATCAAGTACATGAGGCATGAAAAAAATAGCGAACTTTCCATAGCCCACTGTGCTCTAGACTATTTTTCCTCTTTAGAGGTTTTTTTTATATAGATATTCACATTACATTTCATTCTTACTCAAATAGCTACTTCTAGCATTTATCTTGGGAAACATTAAGTTTTGAAGTGAACTGCTGTGCAAAAGATACAAACTGAAACTGTAATTAATGTGAATCAGAACAGATCTGCCTCTTGGGACTCTACTGTGCTAGGTCTGCTGTTTAGACTTGTTTTATACTAAATCAGATCTTGCTCATGATCCAGAGTTCCCTCTTACCCGGGTGAAAGCGGTTTTCTTTGTTTTCATGGAGGTGAACTGTGAAGTCAAGAAGGATCAGAACAAGAATTGCAAGCGGCATGCATTCCTTGTTATAGTTATTTGTGCCATTTGTTTCCTGAACCATTACTATTCTGAATAACAGAAAACAAATGATTCTGGTGGAAATATCTATTTTTTTTTATTGTGACCATAAAGAACAATCCAGCATGCAGTGTATTCCCTTTTCTGGGACATGGAACAACTGTACAGTTTTGTAAAAAGACAAAAGTATTTTATATATTAAAGTATCTTTCCAGAATTGGAATTTTTAGTCACCTTCTGTATTGGCTCTGTGTAAAACAGATACTTCAGGCATGAGTCTTTGTAGTGTTTCAAGTTCAGTCACCTGACTTAATTTTATCAGTAGACAAGTGAAAGACTCTTTTTGTTTTATATTGTCAGAAAATGTTAATCTGTTCCCACAGCTGTTTAGAAGCCTACAGTTCTATAGAGTTTTTAAAAATTGAGACAGTACTCTCTGTATCTTTGCAAATCCTCTTTCGTTCAGACAACTCTAAAGAACCAAGCGTATCCAGGTAAAGAAGTACCCTGGGTGTGGCAACATATCTTGTGTTTGCTTTTCATTGTGCTAAAAGAAGTTCTCTTCCTTTTATGTTGAGAAATATTTAAAGAAAGCAACCACAAACTGCCCCTTTTTACTGTTGAATTATAAATTAAATGTACTGGCGGTTTTTTAAATTGCAAAGACTAATAAAAATTGTGGAAACTCTATTTATATAGAGTTCTTTTAGCTATTAAAATACTACATATTCTTATGTATTGAAGATACATTTTTCTTCATTCTTCTCTGTGTTAATCAACTCTGCAGCGGATGTCACAAGGGCTGAGTTGCATTTTCTTCTGAAAATTTTTGAAAAATAATTGTGATATAGAAATTGGAGAAAGGATGTAACAACTAGAGCGTGGAGAATGTGTGCAGGGAAAGGGAGAAAACAATGATAGATTAATAACCCAATTAGACAAATGGAAGGCTAGGAATGTTGAAGGGGGGGTACGTTTTTAAAATTTTTTGTATTAGTTTAGTTTTTATTTTTTGACCTTTTATTTTCCCATAAACTGAAATTCTAGTCTTCTACTTTGCTGTCTCAGACAACAGACTGAGTATCTTTGCATGGTACGATGGAGAGGCTGTGGTGGTGGTTCACAGGTGGCGGCTTGATGCAAGGACAGAATTGCACTTTCTGTACTCCTGTTCAGAGTCTCACTTCTGTGGTGACTGTAAATGCCTCAGTGTTGCTATGTATCACTTTCCTGTATTTTGCGGAAACTGATAAGGAGGAGCAGTGAAATGCAGGCACTGAATTCATTGAGCATCAGTTTTAAATGGGCAACTGAATAGTAAGCCCTCATTTGCCAGGAAAGAGTTTTTTAAATTTTTCAAAGTAATATCAGTGGAGGCTGCAAAGCTTTCTTTGGAATAGCTTTGTTTTTTGCAGTATTATCTTTATTACTGAAAATATAAAAAGAACAGGTGATTCTTTAGTACGTTTACCAGTACATGATGGCTTTAAATTCTTGGATTTGTTTTTAGATTAAAGCACATGTTTATAAGTCTTCTGGTTTTTTGTTTGTTTGTTTTCCCCAGAATTTAAACAAGCAAGCCTATGATTTGGCAAAGGCTTTACTAAAGAGGACAGCGCAAGCAATTGAACCATACATTACTAATGTAAGTGAAGACTGCAAACAAATATGGAAATCAATACTTTCTGTAACTGAACTGTGTTATAAAAAGAATGAATTGCATGAAAAAATGAAAAGGGCTGAAAAATAACTTTTTACAGGTTGTCGGTTTTCTTTGAGAGAATGATTGTATTGATGAAGCACTGCATAACCTGTCCTTTTGAGTCTAATTCTTTACCATATAGAAACTATGAAGTACTTAATACTTGAGATTTGTGAAGTGCAATGGATAATTTCTACTGTCTTGGAAGACCTTGAGCTTCAATCCTTAGAGTGACTGGAAGACCAAGTGTATTTATATATATTGTTCTGATAAAAATATATAAACACATTGTTTCAGTAGCAGAATTTGTCTTTTCGTGAGGCGATAAGACTATGTAGACCCAAGAGAATTGAAGATAGAGCAGAATTTTAATGCTGTTATCACAGCAGTACAAGAGGAAACAATCTAAGAATAGATAGTTGAAAACCGAGTGGATTGAGGATCGTAGCAGATTTGAATGTAGACATCACAGACTGTAATAGAAGAGGAATGAGGGGAAGTAAAGATCAGAGAGGAGTATGCTCTAACTTGAGTTGCACAATAGAAAAAAAACAAAAACACTTTTCTTTTTTAAGCAGTTGAGGATTTAGCAGGTCTTACGGCATCTATCCAAAACCTCAGGAGCTTGAAAACAATAGAAAACTTTCAATGCTTTCTGTTGCTTTCAGACTTGTAAACACTTAGAAAGTTGGTACCTCCTAAGATTTTTTAAAATCCTCAATAAAAACTCTTACTTCAAACCTGCTGTTTGGGAAGATGTTACTACATGGGAATGTAATTTTAACATTGTTCGCCTGTAGGGTTAGATTACAAACTGGGTGACATCTTCTGAGTTTTGAGGAAGTCTGTGCAATAAGAATCTTCCTTCATGGGAAGAACACACATGGAGTCTTCTTTTCTTTGTTTCCCGCAAGGCAGAAATATTTTCCTGTGTTGAAAATTTTCTTTCTTGAGATACATTAAAAACACAGTATCAGTTAGTTTCCTAACCAGGATTATGTACATTCAGGCAACTCTGTATCCAGAAAAGCAAAACAGTGTTTCAAGACAATCTTTAACTCACAATAAGATGTACCGTATTATATATATATATTTCTCTTTAGTTGCTTCTTACCCATCTGAGAGGATGTAGTTGAAAATACTGTGGAAATATTTTCTTTAATGAGAAGTGTGAAGTTTCCCTCAAATATGTCAAGTTTACCAAGAAGGAATAATTGTTTTACAGTTGCATTATGCTGCTTGTAAATACAAATTCTGAAACAATCAGTTATTAATTCCTATGCTTTTACTTTCAACTCCTTAACCTGTCAGCTGTGTAGTGTACTAATTAGCCAGCTGTTTCAGCCTTGCTTAAAATGTTAGAGTACTTTTGAAATGATGCTTTTCAATAGTGGAATAACTCTGAATACAGTCCCGTTATAAAAAGATATGATGCACTGAAACTCCTTTAAAGTTGTGTTTCTTAAATTATTTGTAGGCCTGCTGGGGTAAACATTACGTTTAATGTATTTTCCTTTATGTAGAATAATTAATAGGAGACAATGATATTTTAAGACTTCTGCTATGGAATTCTGATCTCTGTGTGCCACCTTCCATCCTTTTTCTTTTAGTAGTGAAATTACTGTTGTAAGATTACAAGTGATTTAATATTTGAGGATTTAGCATAGGATTTAGAAGAGTGCATGTATACTCTTGTTGCTGATGGGTAATCTGTTTTATTTTCCAGTTCTTCAATCAGGTCCTCATGCTTGGTAAAACATCAATTAGTGACCTGTCAGAACATGTGTTTGATTTAATTCTGGAGTTATACAACATTGACAGTCACCTCCTGCTTTCTGTTCTACCACAGCTTGAATTCAAACTTAAGGTAAACACTTTCTATCCATTCTATAAATTTTAAACATGTATGCTTTGACCATTATTGTTTTGGGTTTTTTTTACTGACAAGTTCTTGAAATTATTTGACAAATAAAACTAATAATTATATGTAAAAATTACCTTCTCTGCATTGTTTAAAGGAAAACCCATAAAACCCCTCAAAAATGTAATTTAACTTCAAATGTATTATAACCTACAGTACATGTGTGTATGTATTTGGGATTTGGTTGGTAGATGGTTTTGGCTTGTATCTTTCAAGCAATAACTCCATTTTTTGTTTGACTTGAGAATTTGACCTGTTTTATTTCTGGGTTTACTGTATTATTTATTGTGAAAGACCTAATATTTTAAATATATATACTGACAGTTTTGTCCAAATAGTAGTTCTGTGACAGGTGTTAGCAGAGAACTGGAATGCATCAATATGTCTTGCAGTAATTGCTGCAATGACTTATGATTTTTCAGGCTTGTTTCATATGTCTGAAGCATAGCTGGTGCTAGCTCTCTATTTTAATGGATATTTTTCTTTTTGACTTGCTTTTCAAAGTGTCTCCATCACTTGGACAAATGCAATATAACAGTTGGTTCTCCCTTTATTCTGCACTACTTTTATTCTATCTATCATTCCACAGGGTTCCTGTGAGGCGTGTGATTAAATTAGTGTTACTATGTTTGTATATGATCTGTTACTAAACTTGAAGGCTAATGTGCAAGGGGCCACTTGTAATTTTGCGTGTATTTTTATTAGGGAGGACAGATTTTAGCTTTGTGGCACCTTTGGCCTCTTTGTATTGTAGTATTTATTGCAGTGGCTTGTTCATGCCTATTACTTTTTCCTAATGTTGCTAGGCAGGCATGCTACACTTGTTGGATGAGGGATTTTTTAAACACTTTTATCGTTCCATTGACATTTCTGGGAGGACTAGGGTTCAAATTACTGCTTGTGGCCTGTGTCTTCAAAGTAGACCTTTTTCAGCCTTTAATTCCTATTCCTACAAATGGCAACCAATTATCATTCTCACTCCAATAAAAATAGTACTTCTGCAGCTGAAGGTGTTATTCAGGATATTTGATCCTACCTCCTTTTCCGTAATATGTAATTGCAGCACCTTTCCCATCTTTAAGTTCACTAAAATCTGCAGGTTCTTGAATTGTCATCCTACTCCTTCATTGACTCATATTTCATGATTTCAATACTGATGTCATTTTTGAATCTTATTTTATTGGAATCAGAAAGTCTAGTAGCCAATGTAAACTTTTTTTGTTGTTTGTTTGTTTGTTTTTATTTTGTTCCCTCTTTCCCCACCCCGGAAGAATTTCTGGTCTCTTTCTTCAGCTGGCTGATTTCAGCCCTAAGCATTTCCATGTTTTCTTTGTACTTCTTAATTTACAACACATTTTTTTCATGTTTGCATTTCTGCTCTTTGTTTAGTGGGCTCTTTTCAGATGATGCACATGTATTTTGTTGCTTTCTGTCTCCTTCATCCTTACTGTAGTTTTCTTACTGTGGTCTGAACCCTTAAGGGTAAGTGGTTCATGATTGATGTCTGCAAGGTCCAGATTAACAGTGTTTCCAGGAGATATGTAGGTTTTGATAGTTACATTTTTACCACTATTGTTCCATGATGTCTTCTTGAACTCCATATAGTTTGTAGCTAATCCAAAAGCACTGTAATCATCTTGTTACTCCAGGTGTGTTTTGATACTTTAAGTTATAAGATAAAATAATATATGCCTATTTTTTCCCATTGGCTGTCAAATGCCACATCTTTTAAGAAGAAAAAAAGCACTTCTATTTGGAATAGGATACACCTGGTTTAAATCTTGTGATGATGGAACTGGTTTCCCAGAGAACTTGTGGGTGCTTCATCTCTGGAAGTGTTTAAGGCCACGTTGGATGGGGCTTTGAGCAACCTGGTCTAGTGGAAGGTGTTCCTGCCCATGGCAGGGGGTTGAAAGATGTACTTAAAAGTTCCTTCCAACCCAAATAATCTGATGGCTCTAAATGAGTTGAGGGGTCTTTAAGATCTTTCTGTGGTGAGAAGAGCGTTTTGAAGATAAGTATTCTAAAATATTAATGGAATATAGTCAACCTGTGGTTTTTTCTGAGATCAACACAAGTTCATTCTGTATGCAGACCTGCCAGCGATGATTAAATACTTTTCACTCCAACAATAGCTTTAGCTTTATTCTAAACAGCAGCAGCTAGTGTCAAACACTTTTTAATTCAGTTCCAGGTGAATAGCTCATTTGTGTGTTGAGAAGAGAGTGTGATTTCAATGAAACTCAGAGTGCTTATGGTTGAAGACAGCCAATTTTTTTATTGCTTTGAGTTGAAAGAAACTGGACAACAGTAACCCTGTTAAGCTTGATGAAGCCTTGGTTCAGGTGGCTGGTAAAGGAAAAAACATGCCTGATAGTCCATACTGAAAACTGGGAGAGGGGAGCTGTCTTTTTCAATAAAGGTCAATTAAATTTAATAGTACAGTAGCAAAGAACTTCAGTGAGCCCTGCATATCATTCAGAGCTTGACTCAGTGGTTTTGTCTTTTCTGGATTTGGCACATAGTGCTGTGTCTCTCCGTATGCCCAGTTAAGGAACCTTGTCCTTCTGAGCTTATCGTGGACTACTAGGTATTGAAATAAAAGTTTGTAAAGTATATTAAGATCAAACACATAGTTTCGTGGGAACATCCCCACTATGAAATTGTCTAATATGGCTCTTGAATACACAGTTGTGATAACAGAAGGTAAATATTAGAGGCAAATACTCAAATAATGCTAATGAGGTAGTGGGACAGTTAGTGTATTCCAAGATCTCATATTGCTGCTTTGCTGCTAGGGAGATTTGTATTATGCCTTAGCAGATGATCACAGAATCATAGACTATCAGGTTGAAAGGGACCTCAATGATCATCTGGTTGAAATTTTCTTGGCAAAAGCACAGTCTAGACAAAATGGCCCAGCACTCTGTCTAGCTGGATCTTAAAATGTCCTATACTGGGGAATCTACCATTAGCCTGGGGAAATTATTCCAATGGCTGATTGATCTTATGGTGAAAAACTTTCCACTTGTGTCCAGTCTTGAAGGAAAGCTGTGATTGTCTGAACAACTGAGTTGCGGAGATGTGCCAGAATGATCTCATCTTGCATGCTTTGAGCACACAGAAAGGAACATATTATCTGTGCTTTGCAAAGACAAACTGAATAATTTTCTCTGTGTTTTTGAAAATGCGCATTTCTTTTTAGTTGGCTTCAAAAGCAATATATGAAAACAAATTTTGGCCAGATGAAGTACACCTGTGGTAGACTTACCTGAGCAAGACATCAAATGTTCTGGCTCACTTGAAAGCTGAGGTGCGAGCTTGGTTTCCAAGCGTAAAATTGGCAAGTTCTGCATGAATTTGAATGGATTCCTCCTGGTATCAGCAATGTTACCTCTAGTTGCATATTCTGTACATGAAACAGAATTTCTGTGTAATGTCTTATTTCTTTGCTTCTAAACATTTAGCCTCGAGGAAAGGAGGCTTGGGGGAGACCCTATCACTCTACAACAGCCTGAAAGGAGGATAAAGCAAAGTGGGGGAGTCGATCTCTTCTCCCAGGTAGTAAGTGACAGGACCAGAGAAAATGACCTTGAATTGCACTTGGAGAAGATTAGATTTGATGTTAGGAAAAATGACTTCACTTAAAGGGTTGTCAAGAATTGGAATAGGCTGCATAGAGAAGTGGTGGAATCTCTGTCTCTGGAAGTTTTTAGAAGGGAAGTGGATGTAATAATTTATTTGTAAATACGGTGGTTCTTGATTAGTGGTTGGACTCAAGGATCTTAAAGATTTTATTTTTCCAACCTTAATGACTCCATGATCCATGGTTTTGTGGCATGTTTTGAAAATGAAGTGATGATGGTTTTCCCGTAACCACCAGGTAAACTTCACTGAGCCATGTCCACTACCTTCCAGCTGATTGGGCTGCCTCGTTCCTAGTCTCTGTGACTGATGGGAGTTTAAAGATGTAAACAAACATCTTTGAGTTTGTGACTCATTACTTGACAGGATCAAATCTCTTGCTCTCCATCTCCATGATTTTTTTTCCACTCTTTCTGGCAGGATGCCTCCTGGTTTATCTTCATGGGTTTAGGGTTGTAGACTGTCTCTCTGAGTGGAAGTAAAATCCAAGGGCTTTCCCGTCAGAGACCAAATAAATTTTTGATCATGTGTAGAGGGGTTAAAAACTGTTAGTATGACACTTGTGAGAGCATTTAGGTGCCTCAGTAATATTGTTGAACCTTACTATTTAGGATGTAAACGATGTGGCCACCTAGTGTTCAAGCATCTTGCTATTTTGGTACACCAGTGAAGGCACAGGTAAAGGCTTTTCCCCTGTGCCACTCCCCCTTCTCCCCCCGAGTAAGCTGACCAGGGCAGAAGGTTGCTCAGCAATAAAAGGTCAGAGAAAGGATTATGTTTGTGTTCATGCTGTTTGTGTTCCCAAGTGAGCCCTAAGCGAGTGGAGACCCTGCTTTCCAGGAACTGCCAGGACATCTTCCTGCCGATGGCAGGTAGTGAATGAATTCCTCTTTTTGCTCTGCTTGCACACACAGCTCCTTCTTTACCTATTAAACTCTTGTTATCTTGATCTATGGGCCTTTTAACCTTCCTTTTCTTCCCTTCCTCTCTCTGTTGGAGAGGAGAATGAGAGAGGAACTAGGTGAGTGTTTGGCTTTTGGCTGGGGCCAACCTGCCCCACCTCTATGGATTTATGTAAAGAAAAATCTCCTGTGTTCTCAGGTGGCAGAACTCTGTTGCTGAGCTCTGTGAGAGCTGTGTGAAATCATGGTTGCTTCTTACTAGTAATTTGTTTTTTGCCTGATGATTGGAAAGGAGTCTGGGGAATTAACAGGAGAATGAGCACTGATACTCTTTTAACTTAACCTCTTCTGTGAGGGTCATTAATTTGTGCCTGATCTTGGCATTTTTAAGATGATGTGTTTAGAGCTCTAGTACTGACACAGAAGCATTATGGGTTCAGGAAAGAGCTAAGAATGTATTATTGTGTAGGTTAGCTTGTAGAAAAAAATGAAGAAATGGAATTTTTTTCGAATTTCATATTTGAATTTTAGAAATTTCTGTTACAGAAAGTGAATAACATTTTAATGTTCAGGAGAATGGAAAGCTTATGAATAGACTGTTTTGGAAATAATTGTCATGAGGTCTAGGCTTTCATCTTACTGTCTTACTGAAACAATATGATGTAATGAATAAAATCAATAAAAGATTGACCTCTTATTTTAGAGCTGCCTTTCTTCCTGGATATGGTAATTAAAATTTGTAAAAGTTTCAGGTTACGTGTCCACTTCTAATTCCCAAATCTCCCCAGATCCTGAGTGGCTTCATCTGGTGTTACTGACAGACTCAAATGTCTAGGCTGAGGAGCAGCTGCTTGTGTGTTGCGAGCATGTATGGGGAACTGAAAATATCCATGTTTGGTGTCAATTTGTATTGACAAGTTATGACGGAACACTATTAGAATGCTGGATTTACCTAAGAGGTGAAGGGTGTGACTCTTCAAGTACACAATGTCTCATAGAATGGAGAAAGATTAAGATTTTTTCAGAGTTTGATACCTTTTTTTCACCCTCAGAAAAAGAGTGGAGATTAAAGTAGAATAAAGGAGAGAGACTGTAGCAGCTATGTATTCATTCAACAAGAAGTACAGGTTTATTTTTGTTAGCCCTAGAAGTGTATATAACCATATTTCAAGGAAGCCAACATCAGGGCACAAAATTGAGAAAGGACCAAATGATTATATACCAAGGTCCATAATCACAGATATTTGTTTTTCTACAACAGGACTAAAAACACAGGTGGGTTGTCTTATAATTGGATTAGTGGCTGATACAGAGACAGCTTGTTCTGCAACTAATTCATTAAGGATATTTTAGAGTTTTGTTGTTCTGTGGGTTTGGTTTGTTTTGTTTGGTTGTCTTTTTTTCCCCTCTATATTTCTGGCTGTGTAATTAAGTGGTTGAATGTTTAGTGTGCTCCCAGCTCTTCCACCTGGCTCCTTCCTTCCACCTTCTGGAGTGTATTGCTCTGAGTCTGTGTTGGTTACCTAAAAAAATTCAGAGGTACTTAATATTTTTAATGTTTTGTTTGTTTAAGCAGGAGCAGATAGGATGTGACTCATGGAGGTTGGACTAATGTGGGCAAAAAAAGAAAAATTAGAAGTTCTTAACCATGGCCCACAGAATAAGAATTTGTAGTGTAATGGGCTGAAACTCATTAAGAAAAAACAATGTAATTTATTGCAGATTAAGAGGATGTGGTTGTAGAATGCTTTTGGTAATGTCAATCTGAATGTTAATTAGAAAAAATTAGTCAAATGCAAAAAAACATATTAATGGATTTGCTATTAATGCTTCGAATACTTAATACTAAAGTGTACTCAAAAGAATTAGTCTTTCGTAATGTAGTAATATATCACTGTTAGAAATTACTGCATCCTTAACTTCTCTTGCACTGTTACTTTAAGGATATTGTTCCTAAGGTTCTGAATTAAAAAGACATGCTGGCAAATGTTTCAGCCCTTTTATGGTATTGAGTCAGGAGAAACAGTTTGTCTCTAAAACTGTGGTGTCGTGTAAAAGAACTCTGACGGCTATGTTGTGCTCTTATTTCTTGTTCGTGTTCAAAAGGTGATGCTGAACTAATAAGAATTCAAAGATGCTAGAGAAAAGGCAGTATTTTACACAGTTCTTAACTTTTACCAAAAAAAAACCCTGGGAATAATAAGGGTTTAATAATAACTAATAAATATAAATTAATATTAGCTACTCCCTTTTCAAGGAATTGTTGCAGCCAATTGTATTTTTTCCCTTTTCTTTGATAAGCAAAGGAAAAAAATTGGTGAACAGTAAGTACATGCTAATGGTACAAATGTTAGCATACATTTCCAAAGTGTGTATGAAGGTTCACATACTGTGTGTTGTATTAAAGAATGTAATGCAAAACAATGATGAAACAAGGCCTGCTCCAGTATATTTTTACGATCATTGTTAGTGCTAATTTTAAATATAAAAGGAAGACTATGTGCTGTGCCTCAGCAGTTTTGAATATAGGCTTAAATACAGGACCATATCCTGTGGATCTCAGATCTTGGGTACTTAATCTGATGTTCTCTTGAAACTTGTATTCTAGAAACTGTTATTTTTAATGAAATAGCTCTAATTAAGCAATAAAGCACTGTTCTATAGAACTGTAAACCTTTATGTGCAGACAAGCGTAGACTGACTTTTGTAAGTTTTGTGTTGTGTCTGAATTTGTACAGATTTCCTAACAATGAGTAAACTGTAAATAAGTGTTAAAAAGATGTATTTTTCACCAGGCTTTGTTCACAACATTTTTTTGTCTCTACATTGTTTTTCATTTTCACAGTCTTTATTATTTTGTCTTCTCAAAAAAACAAAGGGTTTTTGTCTTGAGGTAGACATTCGTATATAAGAGAAGTCTATTGATCTGTATTGTGATATTTCTAGAAACATGTAAGTGTATTGGTGTAAAAACTTTACAAAACAGAACTCTGTTTTTTGGGTTAGTTTTCCTTTTAAATTTTAAAAATATCTGTTCATTTTCCAGAGCAATGACAATGAAGAACGTCTGCAGGTTGTAAAACTTCTAGCAAAAATGTTTGGGGCGAAGGATTCGGAGTTGGCATCTCAAAACAAACCACTTTGGCAGTGCTACCTGGGGAGGTATATTCTGGATTAGCTCCCTGTCTAGGGAGGAAAAACATTCAATGAAGTCAGACTCAGTTGGTTTGGTGGTTTTTTTTTAAAGTGACACAGCTAAGTGTGAATTCTCTCCTGCTGCTTTATCTGAAATCTGACAGATAACGCTAAAGCAATTTTACATATATCTTCCACATCTGTCATTCTGCAGAGTGAACGTTTACAAATCATCTCCTTAAAAGTTCATTTTTTTCAACTAGCTTTATTACCATTGTCAAGAAAAATGAATATTTTAATTTCTTCACAAGTGAAACTATTCAATGATGGATTTATTCTAAAATGGCATCAAATTTTCAGTAAATCGCATTTTCAGTATCAGGTGATATTAGAACTGCTTTTGAGGCTTGTATGTACAGTCTTTGTGTACGAGTTTCAATTTTTTTAATCGTAAGAGTACCTTAAAAGAAGTATGTAGTATTTACAATGCTGCAAACATATTTTTGTTTTTGAAATATTCTGCCAGTTTGAGATAGAAAATACAGTTGGAGCTTGTAGTCAGGAAAAACTCAAGTTTGGCTACTGTAAAGAAAATATTTTTGATTTGAGTAGAAGAGGATAAATTCTAAGAGTTATTACAAATGCCAGAGTTTGTAATGTAGTGTTCAATCATATCAAAACCAGAGTGCTCAAAAAATGCTACTTTTAAAAGTACAAGAAACTTAATTGAGGCAAGGTATTTTGCTTGAAAATATAGAACTATTTAAAACATGGAATGTCATCAAAAAATACCCTATCTAATTGGGCCTAAAGGAAAATGCTTCGTTGTGTTACAATGCGATTATGTGCAGTTTGTTCACAATAACTGTTTTCTACTAGTTATGAATCACATATATGCATTTACTACTTCTAAAGATTTTCACAAAGTTATAATAGCTGTGTTATTGAAGGAAGCATTCTTAAAAATCTCTTGATTTTTGAAAACATAACTGGCTTTTACTAAAACGGTCATTCCTTTAAATTTGTTTATTTGATAAATAAGCATTTTGACAGCAATGGTGTTCTAAAATGACATTTTTAATTTGTTACAAATCAAGTGTTTCGAGGATAGCTTGAAAATGCATTTAATTTTGAAAGAGTTGTCTAACTAATTCTATCAACAGTTTTCTTATAAAATTACTTATATAAAAATTAAAAATGAGAAAAGACTAGTTTTCAAGCATCTAATCTAATTAGGCTTTCAAAAGGAAATCTTACTATATGATCCATCTCAGAAGAAATTTGTAGTAGACTAGATGTGCATTTGTTTGTTATCTGTCATACAGTATAAGGAGGGAATGAATGTCGCCATCTTATAAAATTTTGAGTTTCTGATACATGGTTAATGGTTAATTATGCATAGCATTACAGAAAAGGAATTAAAATGTATCACACATCTTCCTAATAAATAGTTTTTTGTCTGCCTGGGAGTTTTTAATGTGTACCAGGAGAAGATATTTCTTTTCATGTTCAGAACATGAATTAATAAACGTGTATGAGAATTTTTTCTTAAGCTAAAGACAGTCTACTTAATACTGTGAAATCAGAGGTGCTATATACATGTAACCATGCATGGGAAGCATAAAAAATATTTTCAGAAGTATTTGATATTGTGTAGAAATGAACAGATTGCTTTGGTAGTAGTAGAATTTTTGTTGTTGTAATGCATTGTCTTGTTTCTAACTAGGTTTAATGATATCCATGTACCTATTCGCCTTGAGTGTGTCAAATTTGCAAGTCACTGCCTTATGAACCATCCTGACCTGGCAAAAGACTTAACAGGTATCAGTTTTATTATAACATTAAAATACCATTTTAAGTCTCCTGGAAAAGTCAAGAAGGCCAGTTGTAATCCTAAGTAATGCTGTCAGATGTTGTGTAGGTCCTAACTGATGTTGGACTTCTAAGTCAAAGTCCCTGCCTTTCAGTGTTGCTTCTCAGGCTGAGGGGATTGTACACAAAGAATGCCTCAAACAGAGAGATCTCTCTCCCTCTCATACAGTAGTTGCATTCCCAACTGCTGCTGAAATTAGGCACCATGGGATCAGATCAAGACAGCCTGCCTAACCTAATGGTCCTGGCATTAATTAATTAGGGTGCAGAGGGGAGAGTTAAGTTCCACAAAGCTGAAGTGTTTGAGTCTTATACAGCCACTGTCTAAAACATGAAAACAGTCCTCATAACTGTGACCACAGCTTCACAGTTCCACCTCCTTAAGATCAAACACAGCCTGTAATTCAGGAGCTCTGTGGGAAGAAGGCAACTGACATCGATGGAAGCATTTAGTATTTGCTGCTCCCCATGTCTTAATAAGAAAAAGTGAAATTAGTGAGAATTGGTTGGTTTGCTTCAGAAACTGTATCTTCTCCTGATCAATAAACTCCTACTTGTGGTTTTTTTTGAGGCAATATCTTTGTCTAGTTGGTCTAAGGAGGGAGTTTAAAGGACTGTAAAGTGCATGGGATTGCTCTCCTACTTGCTGAGCATTTGTCAAATTGGACACAAATAGAGGCAGGTTGGAGTCATCCTGTAGTTAGTGTTATCCAGAGATTAGCTCATTTTGTTGGAGCACGGAACACCACGGTCATAGGTTTGATCCCCGTATGGGCCGTTCACTTAAGAGTTGGTCTTGGTTATCTTTATGGGTCCCCTCCAGCTCAGAATTTTCTGTGATTCTGTATTGTTAAGCCAGCTTAAAAAACCCGAAAGGTTCTGAGTCTTTCCATAAAGGAATGGTAAAAATATTTTCCTTTTCAATTATCAGAATTATATTTTCAATATATTTTTTTTTACATTGCAGGAAGACTTTGTGCCCCCTCTAATGGTATCCTCTGGGAAATGTAATTTTGCTTACCCCTCCTCTCTCTCCCCACAGTGCTTATCAAAGTCAAATTGTTGAAAAATTTCTCTGGCTTACTGGTATTGGAGACCAGAATTGTTTTGTGTAATGGCAGTATTTTTCATTTGTTTAAGTTTATGTTCCTGTGAAACAATAGGTTTTTTAAAAGAGGTTTATTTGGATTTAAAATTTCATAACCTCCATAACTGCAAAGCATTATTTTGGAATGTGCTCTTTCGACACTTGGGCTGATTACCCGTAATGTTAATGGCCAGTGTTTCAGATAAGACTTGAAAATTTTCACTGGTCATTGAACAGTGATGAGAGAACAGTAACCTCTAGCTATTTCATTCAGAGTAAAGTTTGAATTTGCAGTTTCCTAGAGACCTCAGTGTTGTACTGATGTATGGAGTATACTGCGATCTTAACTTGTGTGTGCACGTTCCTACCCTTTTGTGCTTCTAAAATAACCTAAAATACAGCTAAAAAGATAAATGAACTTTGCCATTTTATTTGCCAGCTTTCTAAAATGATAATAAGTAGCTAACAAGTTTGACACCTAAAAGCAGAAGTTTTAAAGTGTTGATAGTATAAGATTATTGATGTTAGCAATAGTAGCAGTGTGCCAAAGTAATCTAGAAAAATTGTTTAAGATGGACAAACTAGGATGTGTCTAAATAAGCATTGTAGTTTGAAGTATCTCTTGATTTGTCCCTGCTTACAATGCTTTCATGGCTCATACTGTTGAGTGTTCCTGTAGCAGGTGAACTAGATTCCTTGTGGATAATACAGAAGTTGTGAGCAGGAGTGCAGCTAATGTGCTCTAGGAGCCAAAGGGGATGGAGTCTGCAGGAAGAGAGTAGCCTCTAGCCTGACGTAAGACTTTAAAATGTATATAGTGTGGTTAGCAAGTTCTCAAGCACTGTCTATTCTACTCTACAGATCCAGTCCTGCTTGGCTATAATAGTTGCTAATGTATACATAGTGTAACTACTATAAGAAATAGTAAAAAAGTTTGTAGCCACGTAATTCTTATTTCAGTAATGCCAGTAATATACATATTTAATATTCTAAGCAAATACAAAGTTTTACTGACATTGCAGTTAGTCTTGGGGAAAACTATTGGTTTCTTACTGCTGATGCTTCAAACTGAAGAAAATAATTTTTCTGTTTCTGTCTAGTGAGGAAAGTAGCTACAGTTGTATACTTACACGTACTCATTTTTTCCCCCAGAATATCTGAAAGTAAGGTCACATGATCCTGAGGAGGCCATACGGCATGATGTTATAGTATCCATAGTTACTGCTGCTAAAAAAGATCTTTTGCTTGTCAATGATCACCTGCTAAATTTCGTCAGAGAAAGGACACTGGACAAACGGGTAAGACATAATTAGCATTAATAATGGCTGTGTTATACTTCTAAACTGTAATATTCAGCTTTTTTAAATCATCACTTCTAAAAAATGCTGAACTAATTGTAAAATTAAAAATGAAAACCAATATAATGCAAAAATTTTTGAAGCAATCTATTTAGTGACGTACCTTCTTCCCATGACTAGAATGCTACATTTTTCATTGTGCTGTATTTTTATTTAAGGCGATATGATTTAAATAACTAAATTGGCTGCAACACAACAATGTTGTTCCAGTAAAACTTTCAAGTAAAAGAAGGCCCTTGTAAAACATTCTAGCGTTTTTCCAAAGAAATTTTGCAAGCAGGTTTCAGAATGTATTATATGTATTGTAGATTACATGCTTTTAATTAGATCGTTGAAGGACTGCAAATCAGTGTAGCAGCTTTCAAATTTGAATAGTCTTACATTTTAGTTTAGCTATCTTGCATTATTTGGTAAAATTTATGAGGTTTGCTGCTTATTTTAAAGCATAGTAAACAGGTTTGTTGATGGCAGACTTTAAAAATTATCACCTGATTTTTTTTCTTTTCATTTGGTGACATGCTTTTTCATGTTGCAGCCATAACACAACTGCAGATACAGTGTGTGAGAAAGGGTGTTGGCTTAAATCTGTAATAATTCTAAATTCAAGAGGCATACTTATATGGTAGTAACTGGTGTTGAAAGGTTTAGTGTAATAGATATGATGCAACATATGTCCTAATGAGAAATGGTTGCACTTAGAACTCAGTTTAACTTTTTTGCGAATTAAATTGTTATTTTGGTGTAGAATATGAAATACCTAACAGAAGATTCTGCAGTCTTTTCAGTTTTGAATTTTAAACTGCTAAACTGTTTGCTATTTCTTTTTGTCAAGTGGAGAGTGAGGAAGGAAGCTATGATGGGACTTGCACAGATATACAAGAAATATTCATTACAATCAGAAGCAGGAAAAGAAGCTGCAAAACAGATATCATGGATCAAAGATAAACTTCTGCATATATATTATCAAAACAGTATTGATGACCGGTAAGTTAGTTGTAAAAGCTGGGTGATTCAGTGGCTAAGTGTTATAACTTGTTATGAAGATTTTTTTTCCTTTGTGCTCCAGTGCTGATGAGAAGGAGGAATCTTGATAATCCCGTATGTTTTGATTCAGTGCATAATCTTATATAGCTGAAGCCAAATGTTGTCCTGTGTTGTTTTCTTCTACTTTATTTTTTTATTTCTTATTTTAAGGCCAAAAGTGATTCTAAAGGGTGTGAGAGGTTGGAATATTTCAGAAGTCTTAGCTGTACTTTGTCACTACTTCAGTAGAGGGGACTTTTGTTTAAATTTCAGCATAATTTGTTAATTTTTATGTTAAAATTTAGTAAGTAAACTTGCTGGAATAATGCTGATTTAGATTTGCATGTTGTTCCTGTATGTTGTAAAGCTAGCACGTGTAGTGACAATGGGCAAGCCATCTCACTCTGCAGAGAGTTAGGTTTCTGTAGTATAGAAGCTGTGAATTTGAGCCTTGTCCTGGATTTGTGGTGAAAGCAGTGCCTCTGTCATACCAGCTGTAGCCTTGTATGTTTTTGTTGGTATTGAAAAATAGATAGTTGCACATGGGGAACTAGTTTGGGAATGAATCTGCTTTGACCAATCAAGGTCATCATGTTGGCTTTGGAAATGAGCCTTCACAGCATGTTCAGCTACAAATGGCATTGCAAACCCATACAAGTATTTTCAAAAATTCAAAACCTCAAAAGGTTATCTTCAAAACAAGTAGCTATTTCATGGTACCATGTAAATGGACTGTCTGGATCCTTAGATCCAGTCTTAACCACTGACGTTTTTCTTAAACTGTTTGAACTAGCTGGATTTGGGTTTTGATCACCTGCTCCAACTGTGCATAAGGAATTTCGTTTTTTTCCCAGAATAAACATGTATGATTATGTTTTTACGTTTTATGTTTGCTCCATTCTATTAATAGTGATCTCAGTATTGGACGTCATTCTTGGACTTCTTGGTATTTAGGAGTGCCATGTGGTCTTGGTTTCCCCTCCCTTTTTTTTTTTTTTTTCTTCTCAGTCTTTTCTAGGTAACTGTCAGGCCCAAACCTCTCTCTCCTCCTTTTTCCAAATAAGGAGCTTCATGTTACACAGAAGCTTTTAATAATTGCCTTGGGAATATACCTGCATTTTTATTGCAGAAGTAAAAGACATGGGATAAACTCAGCCTGTGGGGAAGGCGCCAGAAAAGGGTGGAAGGAAGTCAGCTCCTTCTAATTAGTATCTGAATTCTCCTTCTGGGCTTCATGATATGGTGTAATATAATCAACATGATATTCTTTTTTTTATAAGCATTATTATTATTAGTAGTAGTAGTAGTAGCAGTATTCTAGGCTAATTAATTTGGGTCAGTTCATGAATTTACCCCGATACTGACTGGTAATGAAATTAAATAACATCTAATTGGGTTGATAATTAACATCTTTCTCCAAAATTGTTTGGTTTCTTCTAGATTAATACATCTGATTTTGATAATGTCATCTGTTAAATCTCCTACTGCCAGCATTAACATTATGTTTTCTATAATGATAAATTTCTGTTTAATTTATGCTGAGTTATGTCAAATAACTTGACCTTTAGGTTTTTGAATATCCCTATCTTTTTATGCAACAACTGATGTCTGGATAGGTCTGAGAATTTTTGAATTGATGTTTCAGAAATTCCAGGCCGTGTTCTTCCTGCACAGCTTAAGTTTCTTAATCTTGTCTTTCAGGTTACTTGTTGAACGCATTTTTGCTCAGTACATGGTCCCTCATAACCTGGAAACAAACGAACGAATGAAGTGTTTGTATTACCTTTACGCAACGCTAGATTCAAATGCCGTGAAGTATGTGCTGCTTTTTACTACTTGCTAAATCATTTTTAATACCAGTATTATTTTAAATTCTCAATTGTTATGAGTAGCCTAAGTCAGTGGACAAAAATAGTTTACCGACTACTAGAAAACAGAACGTAGAAATAGCATCTATTTTTCAAGTGAAATTTCAGAAAAACCCTGAACTTATAGAGTGTTTTCTAACAAGATGTAGTACATTTCAACCATAAACAGCTGAAAAAAATAGCGTCAAAGATCTGGAAAGAAGCTTGAGTGCATGTCAGTCCTTTTGTAGACTCTGCAAAGAGATAAGATAGGTATGGTAGATCAGCCCTAAATCTTATCTGACAACTCAATTAATATACTACTTGTTGCAGCAGCCAAGGTGACTTAAGAATGAGAAGAAATTGCTTGTTGGTCTTTGCTCCTTATGTGCCCTCTCCAGCTTAAATGAGTACATGCATGTGAATTTTACTAATAACAGTTATACTGCTGTAATGTTCACAGTTGGATTGATTTTAGATAGTTTTACCTTCTTTTTTATGTTGTAGTACTCAGTCACTTGAAAATCAAATACAGGTTTTTTTTATTCACATGAAAGAGACTAGAAAAGGCTTTGTGTATGAAAGAATGCCTTAAAAGATCCCAAAGCCGTCCAATACTACAAAAACTGATATTTGAATCCCCTGAATTTCTTGTATTGCCTGTCTAAGATATGACAACTATAACAAACTAAAATTATGAATAGTATATTAAAAATAAAAAGTTACTGTTCTAGTAATTTTTAGTGTAGGCTAAATGAAAATGCAGAATAGATTCTTTTCACTGCTTGTTATTTCAGGCAACAAGTAACTTCTGAATTCTACAGTTTTTGTATGCAGCAGTACTCATTTTAAAGACATAGTTTGCTCAGTTATTTATGTAGTACTGATTTTTTTACTTGTGGATTCTGTAAGTTTTTTAAGTGCGGCTGCGACCTTTATTTATATGACTTTCTATTCCTGGAAAGTGTGCTAATTTTCTATTTTGTTGAATATCTTTCATGCATCTCTTATAAACTTAATCATGTCCACTTTTCACAATTTATTCATGTAGTAGCTGCTTCCTGTCTGCAAGAAAAACATTGTTTTGGTGATAAAAATCTTAAACATGTGCTTTAACCTACTTCTTGGAATGTTTTTAGAAGACTGATTTCAGGCTTGTACAAATGAGTTCTTAATGGACCAGAGATTAGTTACTTCCTCCTTCTTTGAAAGGCAGTGAGCATCTGAAATGAAACTTGTTTCAAAATCTCACTGTTTCAGTCTAATATGACCACGTAAATTTTCCATATTATCCTACTAGGAAATATTTAGCCTTTGTTCAAACAGCAGTGAAAGTTCAGGTGATAAATACATTTCTGAGTCTGAAATTGAAAAGGATGTAAAGACTCATTTTGGACAGTTGTGTTACTCATTGAATAGATAATTTTGACAGTTCTTTTAATTTTTTTCTATTTTTAGGGCATTGAATGAAATGTGGAAATGTCAAAATCTGCTACGACATCAAGTAAAGGATTTAGTTGACCTAATAAAACAACCCAAAGTGAGTTCAACTTATCTTCATTCCCCAGTGAATATGCAGCTTTAGTTAATATGCTATTTTTAAATTCCATTTATTTGGCTATCTCAAGCTTATTTTTAATAGCAGATTGAAAATATCGTGTAAGTTAACTGATACTCCTTTAGACTACCTTTGCTGTAGGAAATGTATATACATTTTATTCGTAAAATTGAAGAGGAAAAGGGGTATTATAGAAATTTGTAATATGTTTTGCCAGTCATTTAATACTAAAATATTTTTTCCCGGTGTTTGAGTTACATCTTGCCAGGACTGTTCTGGCTATTGAAACAGGGTGAAACCAGCATATTATTTTTGACTGCCAAATCAAGTAATTAAGAAAAAGTACCTATATACTCTTAACTTCTTATGTGTGATTAGTAACTTTGAAGAAATTGGAATATTTTTGTCCCAACAGGTTACTCATTTCTCTTCCCTCTCAGAAATTTCTTAAATATTGTATTGGAGATACCAGACTACAACAAATTTGCTCAGAAGGGAAAAATGAAAATTTATTCAGCACTTAGGATATTCTCATAAAGTGAATTTCAATTCATTTTAGTTACATCTGTGTTCATACTCATGTTTGGTATAGGGAAATTATAAAACTAAATTCTTGACATGTTTTGGGGTATAATTAGAACTTGGCTTTAATGCTAGAAGTTTGATCTGGTGCTTTTTTAATAGAAATTATATAGAGTAAAAAGTGTTGCCATACTCAAATTACTATGTGTCTGTGTGTGAGATTTTTATTTTTGATATGTGTATGTAGTCATACCAAGGTAAATTGAATTATTATCTATTTGCTGGAATTACCTGAACCAGGAAGAGTGGGTAGCTGTGTGGTTGGATTATCTAATATATCTGCTTAGAAATGCTAGTGTCTTGCCAACAGAGAGAGACTGCAGTGAAATTAATAATTTTGACTTAGTGCATTTAAAACATGCTGTAATGCATTAAATTCTAAGTGCAGTAAATGCTAGTACAACAATACTTCATTGTATTTTGGTGACTGTATTGAAATGCTTTTCATGTACTGTTTCATGTTCTTTGTAATTTAAAAACATTTATGCATTTAATACCTGAGTTAGTTCCTTGATATTTTCTGCTTTTCAGTTGAAAGTGAAATTTCAGTTTTTCCTTTTGTTTTCAGAGAGTTGCAAAAGTTCTTTCTCAGTTGTAAAATATCAAATATGATACAGAATTTAACATGAAGGTTTTGATACCAACCTAAGCATTGCATTCAAGACATTGCATGCTTTTGACATGTTTGCATTTGTCCATTTGGATTTTATCCTATTTTTTGCACTTAAATGCTAATTCTCTACCCTTGAATAGTCTCTTGAATAACAAGACTACATGGGAGAATTTAGATGGCTTGTGATAGAGCAGAGCAAGGAAGAGAGGTGTCTGAGGGGGAGCTGAGCGCTTTTTTTTTAAAGTGTTCATTTGTTTGCTTTTATTTCTCAATACCAGAATAAATAAGTAAAACTTTGTGTAAATTGACATACTAAATTAAGAAAAATTCTCTGACTCAAAACTGTTTTGCTGCCTGCAATGGCACTTCAGACTATTACTATCAGTCCAAGTAATAATCTTGAGACGAATATCCATTAGCAATTCAGAGCTATGTAAACATTGTTTTCTTTCAGGAAATAAAGCTGTAAATAAATAGTAACCTTTTAGAATACGACTTTGTGAGCTTTTTCACTTTGGTCTAATTTCTTCATTTAATCATTATAGCTTAGTTGTTGTTTTGTTCTCCTGTAGTTGTCTCTGTGCCAAGTGTAGGCGTTGTGAGAGGTCTCAGAGATAAAGAGAAATAGGACAAGGAATAGTGTACAGATGTTACCACAAAGAAACTTTGATTAGGTAGTAAAAAAAAAAAAAAAAATTGCAGCAAGGGCGATCAAATATGGGAACAGGTAGCTCAGAGATGCTGTGAAATCTTCATCCTTTTAAATATTTAAAATGCAACTAGAAGTTTGCCTGAAGCAAAACCTGATCCTGCTTTGAATAGGCAGTTCAACCGGGTGACCTAAAGTTGTCACTGCCAACCTCCATTATTCTGTAACTATAAATCTTTGAACTTCCCAGTCTACCTTTCTGCCATTTACTGAAACTCTATGGGCGTCCTCCTTTTCTCCTCTTCAGGGTCTCCTCAGACAAAGCACTATTGAGGAGGCTGAAAATGTGTTAAGAAACTTTTTATTACTGTTGGTCGTAATACCTCCTGACTAAAGACAGAAGGGACATCAAACTTGCCTTTAAGACAAGTTACTTTTCTGAAGAGTGAAAGCATAAATTACAGCTCCTCTTGTTTTCTCCTTTAGCAATGGTATACAGCTAAATAAAATACATGATCTTGCCTGTTCATATGTGGAAAAGTAGGTGAATGCTGTTTTGTGTCTGTTAGAGTATAATCTTCATTTGCTGTAGATGAATGCAAGATAATGTAGATCAAGTGCCACGGTAGATTTTCTAAAAAGAAATGTTTCTTAAACTTCTTCAATCTGTCATAATTCAACAGTTATACTACTGCAAGTTAATACTTCTGCCTCAGGTTATTCGATATTTGGCTGAACAATTAGTAGTTTCCTCAGTTTATGATCTGTTTGAATGGGAGTTCTGGCCAGTACTTGAAGACTTGGCGAGTATTAGGAGACCAGAACAGTCAGGATGAAAGAAACTTCACAGTACAGGTTTTGTTTTTCTCCTGAGCCACAAGAGGTTAGAACATGGAAAGTCTGTATCTGTTGACATCATTATTTGAATCCTGTAAATGATATATGATTTCTGTCTTTTATCATTTTTTTGCCTGAACATGAGTTCAGCTGTGACAGCTAAGCACCCTGAAAATGATGGCATTCTTCTGAGACTACACAATACAGAAATAGCCCATTTGTGCTGTTCATAAGTTATATGGTAGATTGAAAAGTAATAAAAGTATTTGACGTAATTGATGCTGTAGGAATGATCTGCCTTTTATTTCCTGTAAGCATCTACATTGAATTTGCAGTGGTGGATTTTGATTTCTAACACACTGATGTGTTAGCTGAATGGATGCTGACTTGTCATTAATGCAATATGAAATCTTCCTCACTCAGTGTTCAATGGAAATAAATAATGTAAAATTTTTACTTAATCCATTTTTCTTTTGTGACTTGCAGACAGATGCCAGCAGTAAAGCTATATTCTCAAAAGTGATGGTTATAACAAGTAAGTCAATGAAAGTATTTACTGTGTCTAAAAATTACAGTTGAACTATATTGCTTTTTTGCTTTAAAAGTCATTTGGGATAAGTTTATAAAAAGATGTTTTGCAGAAGATAAAATTTAAAGCAAATCATGATAAACCTGATGCAGCAATATGCTTTTGAGAATGAAGGCAACTCTAAGCAGAAGTACTCTCTTACTGTAAGAAGTCGTCAGTCATGAAGCTTATCATATAGCATTTTGGCTGTGTTGTGGACTGATTCAAGATTAAATGACCTAGGGTGTTAATGTTTATTTTAGCATTTCTTATAGAATGTATATTCATAGATGTTAACTAAACTACTAAGCTATATACTAACTTACCTGTATTTTGAGGTTTTGGTATTGTAAATGTCATTGGGTGAATGCAAAAGAGTTTGGATTTCAGTAGCAAGGAAAGCACTTTGAAAACTGAAGAATGTCTGTGTAAACTGAACTATTGACAAAGAAATACCCACCAACCCAAAAGCAACACTTTTTGTTCCCCAGGCCCACCTTGCCAATAGCATTAAAACCAGTATGAAGAAAAACTTGCTTTACAATTCTGAAAATTTGTTTTCTTACCCACCTTTTAAAAAAATGCCATCTGTTCTGGCAAAACAAATGCTTCATAAGACTATGCACATTTTTGAAAAAAATGTGGAGGAAAAAAATGAACCTTGCTGCTTCATTGGCCGTGATCCTAATCCTTTTTTGATCAGTTTGTATTTTTTCTGATACTTGTAGTTCTGGGTTGCATTTAAAAAGAAATTGATACAGCGAAACAAGTTCATAGTAGAACTTATTTTGAACTAAGTATCCTATAGTGTCCTACACCACATTCTGTACCAGCTTTGCTTAATACTGGCTGTACCAAAAATATGAAGCATCTTAAATAGAAGACTAATTCTTTGCCAATAAATTGCCTTGCTATAATATAAAATGTAAATATAAAATGGGGACGTAGTTTAAGAAATGCATTTTAAATGCCTTTTTTTTTTTTTTGAATGTGTTAAGCTGTAGTAAAGCTTATGTTTACTTAAGGGATAATTTGGCAAAAATACCCGTTTGATGCCTTTCACACTCGTTGCTTCGGGTGGTCTATATACAGAGTATATTTTGTTGTGGAGTTTAGGCTTTGCAGTCTGAGATCAGCTTCAACTGTTAGTAATATAATTAGCAAGAACAACAAGACTTGCTGAAAAATGAGTGTGAAGGGTGAGGAAAGCAAATAGCCAGGGGAAATGTGTAGAAATTTGTGTCCTTATAGATATGTCTGCACATTTTGTGGTGTTTTATGGTTTGCGTTTTTTGTGGTTTTTCTTTTTATTTGTTTGGTTTGGGTTTTGTATGGTTTGTATGATGTTCTAAACTTGTGTAATTTACAATACATAAATAGTGATTTATTTTGGTTATTTAAAGGAAACCTTCCTGATCCAGGGAAAGCTCAAGATTTCATGAAAAAGTTCACACAAGTTCTAGAAGATGATGAAAAAATAAGAAGTCAGTTAGAAATGCTTGTTAGCCCAACATGTTCTTGCAAACAGGCTGAAGGATGTGTGGTAAGAATTACTCTTAAAGTGTGAATATTTTTTGGAACGGAATTGATTAGAAATTTAATATACAACTTGTATTTCAGAGAGAAATAACAAAGAAGTTGGGCAACCCAAAGCAACCAACAAATCCTTTCCTGGAAATGATAAAGTTTCTTCTTGAGAGAATTGCTCCTGTGCACATTGATACTGAATCCATCAGGTATTTTTGTGTGTGTGTTGTTTGCCATAGATCACAGGGTTTGAAATTGGGGTTTCTTACTTTGTCTTTAAGCACAAGCAGTAATAGGCTGGGTGGGTGTGGCTTAAGGCTTGGTGACCTGCAATGTTTTCTTCTGTTTCACTTTGTGTAGGGGTTTTTGTGTCCTTGTCCAGAATGTAGTCACAGAAACAAATGCATTGTTCTTCAGCATAGCTGGGATGACCTGTCAGTAAAAGTGGATGTGTTGCTGGCGGACAGAGTGTGGTTTGTGACCAGCAGACGTATTTTAAAACAAATTTCTGTCCAGACTATTCAGCTGCAACTTTCCACCCAGAATATTAGCTCATAGTGACATAAACAGTAATGTAACTGAGGAAGTAAAGATTATGATGATGAGGCAGCAAGACTTTAAGGAAGAGTAAGCCGGTGAAGTTATGGGAGGAGGGAAAAAGTAATTGCTGAAATGATTATTTAACTAACAGCAGTATTTCAAATAAGCCTTACTGTCAAGAAGAAATATGCAGGAGATAGGTCTTGAAAATTTGTCATCAGCTCTTAGCAGAACTGTTAAATGATTTTTTTTTCCTCTTGGTTAGAAACTAAGGATTGTAAACAGTTATTTTCCATCAATTATTAAGAATCTGTAGGAGGTTGTAACCTCACCATAATTCTTACTGAATTTGTTGCTTGTAATACTCAAATTGTTTTCTTATTTTGGTCGTCCTTCCAGAGTGATTTGTACATGGCTCTTAATCCATGATGGATAAATATTTTTGAATGTAATGCTTCATAAGATTTGATTTGGATAGGAGATGAGGGCAGCCAGATTATGTATGTAGTTGACATATTTGTTTTATAATAAGCTTATGTTTAAATAAGTTGCTTTAATAAGATTATATCTTAAACTTGTGAAAACAATCATACATGGTGGAATTGCAGTAACTACAAGGCTGTGTTTTGTTTTCCTCTTCAGTGCCCTTATCAAGCAAGTGAACAAGTCTATAGATGGAACGGCTGATGATGAAGATGAGGGGGTACCTACTGACCAGGCAATCAGAGCAGGTCTTGAATTGCTGAAGGCAAGTATAGTCCTGGTGGTCAGTGAGCATGGGAAACTTTGCAAACAACTTTGTTAAAATAAATTTTTAATTAGCACTTACTACTTTTAGTCATAAGCATGTGGTGCCTACCTGGAAGAACCTGGTTTGGTTTTTTGCTATTTATGCTCATCTTATGTGGCACATAAGTAAGGTTATTTTTTAAATGATTTAGAAGCTTTTCTGGAAGCCAAAAGTAGTTGTGTGTGAGACAGCAGCAGCTAAGTTTTGATTATTAGAGCATGAATTCAGCGATTTGTAAATACAGTTGTGCTACTTTTGGAACTGTAGTTATATATCAGTACAAAACTGTGGTTCTTCTGTGTTCCATGTAAATTGGAGTCTTACCTATTTCAGCTGTGAGTAATCTTGAGACTCAGCTAACATAGCAAAGGCCATCGAATAGTCCAGCTGGGGGTTGACTTCAGAGGCCTAAAAATCTAAAGGACTCCCATACTGAAGTTTTCACAGTATTTTAGATCAACTAAGGATTGAGTAGATTCACCTGAAAGGGTGTAGCTCTTTATCCACCTGTGCAGATTTAGATAAAAGTGCAGATACTTAGTAGCACAAGAATGTGTCTGAGTAAGAAAGAATGAATTGTGTTGTGAAGGACTACATACTTGAATGAAGGCTTTCAAGCCAATATTTACATATTTGTATGAACTGGCAGGGCACATTTAAGGAGAGGAATAAGACAGCCCTAAAGAAAGCGGTCTATACATCATGAGAATAATATAGAAAGGACAAATATGGGAATCCAGCATAGAGAATGCCATGCAGTGAAGTGGAGAGGAAGATAATTTGGTTAAAATAAAAAAACTGAATATGAAGAAGTTGCTAGATTTTGAGGATTGTTTCTCTGCCATGGGTCAGAATATTATGTGGAATGAAGCAAATACTCCACAGCCACTTAAAAATGAAGAGAAGACAAAATTTCAGGGAGGAGCAATTGAGGGTTTCTTTACTTTATTTCATTTTTTTTAACATGAGAGGACTGTCATACTTGAAAACAATCAAGTCCAAGAATCTGAAGGAGACAATCTGATTCTGCTCTATCACAGAATCTGCTAAGCTGCTGTGGAAAGCTTGAGGGATTAGAGACCCTATTGGGTATGTCTGTGTTTCTATTTTAGAGATAGGAATTTCACTTCAGAGCAGAATCAGTTCTTCCCCTGAGGAACCAAGCACAAAGTCTGGAGGCACACAAGCTGGATTCCTTTCAGAGGAGCAAAATTGAGATGGGCTTCAGAAGCACATGCTGTGTTGCAGTGGCTAAAGTGGATTTAGTCAGTCTAAAAATACTCTGAAGTAAAACTCTTGAAACATCAATATTGCTTCCTTAGCATCAGTTGTGTTTCTCTTAGGACCCGCTCCTGCTGTAACCCAGTACTTGCTAATGTAGATGTAGCCACTGAGAAGTACATGGTCAGAATAATAGAAGAAGAAACTGAGACTGGGGAAACATATTAAATCTAATGAGGTCATGTGTAAAGACAGAGAACTTTAGGAGGTACTAAAAAAAACAGAAGAGAAATGTGCATCATAGGTCAAAACCAGGGAGAGTATTATAAATGTTCCAGTATGGCAGTGGAAAATGACTCTTGATGAAGTGTCCTAGTATAAGTGGACCTTTAAAAAATGTTAACATGGCTTTCATCGTATTTTGGCAGGTACTTTCGTTTACGCACCCTATCTCATTTCATTCAGCTGAAACTTTTGAATCTCTCCTCGCTTGCTTGAAAATGGACGATGAAAAAGTGGCAGAAGCTGCATTACAAATTTTCAAAAATACAGGAAGTAAAATTGAAGAAGACTTTCCTCATATACGATCGTAAGTTGTATATCTTACTCTGAGCAGTGATTTTTACTGTGTAGGATTGTGGAAGTTCTTGCTCTTACTTTCATCTGCTGTAGCATTATCCTGCATTATTTTGGAAGAAAGTGTTACTTCCAAAAAGAGATTTCGAAAGACTAAAATGTAGTGCTTTTTGAAGAATGGAAGTGAAATGAATATACCCAAAGTAGTGACAGCTGGTATGTCACTGATACCACTATAACTTATCTTGTTGCCCTTCAGAATTACTTGTTCTTTCTTAAATTATATATATATATATGCAGTGTAAAAACGTTCTTTACAATTTAATGGTGATGTATAGGCAAAAATATTTCCTAAACAACATTTAGCAATCTGTGCAGATATAAATGCTTGTTTTATCACATGGTGTTTTATCAACAAAAACTAGGGTTTTTTTGCCTACAAGTTATGTAAATAAATTTTTTTCTTTTTTTTTGGAAGAAATTACCCAAACAAAAACAATCGGTGCTTTTGCAGAAGTGTTGTGTTTTTTATATGTATATCAATACTTCTTTGCTAGTTTGATGTTTTGGAAGATTTTCAATTTGTGAAAAGGTACTTATCTCTTGGTCTATTTGTTTTGTTACACAACTCTTTAGTGCTTTGCTTCCAGTGTTGCATCATAAAGCTAAAAAGGGACCCCCACGTCAAGCCAAGTATGCTATTCACTGCATCCATGCAATATTTTCCAGCAAAGAAACACAGTTTGCACAGATATTTGAGGTAATATTAAATATTTAAGTTACTTTTACTGATCTTTCATATTGCACATGTAAACTAAGGGATGTAGTTAGAAGTTGTAGCAGATTTAGGAATTATGTTTTTCCCCTTTCCTTTTGTTCTTACATGGTTTTGGCCTGAAGAATGGCAGTAGAGGGTGTTCTTGTTTCTCATGATTCATCTTGTTTAGGGTTATATATTTTAAGAGACGATAGAGTAAAACCAAGTGTTGGGCTATGTACTAGAACCATGAACTATTTATGGAAAGAGGAACCATATGCTACTCCTTACCCTTGTTGAAAATGGTCAAAAGTACTTAAATGGTTGCAGAAATTATGTAAAACTGAATTGTGGTACAGACTAAATAAATTTTATAGCTAGAACTGCAAATGTACTTTTTAATTAGTGGCCATCAGCCTCTAATCTTGAAGACTGAATCATAGTCCATTACTGGAATTGCTAGCTTGAGATAATAGTTCTCCCACAAGAAAATAGGTGTTTTAATCCATTGTTTCCTAAATGGTCGTGCTTGAGCTGTCACTTTTTGAACTATCCAGAGGTGATAAATATTTTGTCTGTCATCTTGATGTTTCCTCTGACTTGTGGGAGACTTGATGGGTTGGTGAATGTATCTTTAAAATTAAATAATGAATAGTTTTTTTAAAATTGTATTTCTGAAATAGGGATAGTCATGGACAACTTGGTACAAAGCTGTCATTCCCATCCCCTTAGTAAGAGACAGGTTATACCAGTAATACCTGAATTTGTTCCATTTTTTTTTAGCCACTGCATAAAAGTCTGGATCCAAGCAATTTTGAGCACCTCATTACGCCATTGGTTACTATTGGCCATATAGCCATGCTTGCACCTGACCAGTTTGCTGCCCCTTTGAAATCATTGGTTGCTACTTTCATTGTTAAAGATTTGCTAATGAACGACAGGGTGAGTATTCTTAAAACCTTGTGTTAAGGTATGCTTTTCCTGTAGTATCATACTCAGCAAATGCTTGGGAAAATATTTGGCATGCTGGTTCTACTTTTTGTGTATGGTTATCTTTTGATTTCCTCATGTAGTTTGACTCCGTTGAAAATGCACGGTACATTAAAGGAGAGTTCTACTAATTCGGGAATCTTACAAAAGTGATGAGCTGCACAGCACTTGATCACTCGTGCCTTGGCTTTAGTTAAAAAGGGGAAAATTGTTATGACTTCACTCTTTCTTATCTTGAGCGAGTTAGTTGTGATTTTTAGGAAGTATAATATATTTGAAATTAAAATATAATTTAAACTTTTTGAAGTTACTTTTTCGAAACTTTTGTATTGATTATAAAGTGATTATGAAGTCAAAAAATGAACTCCTGCGTTGTTAGAAATTGTTTAGGGAAAGATACATTGTCTCAAACAGTAAAATGTGCATGAGGTTCCAATCTACTGGATATGGAAAAACTGGAAGTTACCGCCAAAGCAATGGCTATTACACTCTAAAGGAACAGTTTTCAGGTAACAACAACAAAAAATCCCTTTACTAATCTTAAATTCGCTGATGCTTGGATAGTGAGGTATCTCACTTCTGTAAGATACAGAAGGCATAAAGCTGACCAGGGAGTGCTGCTGTATTGCTTCCAGAAGCAAGCAGGAAAGAGGAGGTTACAAGTGTCACTGAGGAGTAACAGTAGTGTAACAAATGTAACATTTGCTTTAGCTTCCAGGAAAAAAGACAACAAAACTTTGGGTCCCAGATGAAGAAGTGTCTCCTGAAACCCTTGTTAAAGTAAGTAGCACGTACTATGTTTTCCTGTATATTATGTTTATAATACTTAATAAGGATTTGCTCTTGGGAACATATTTTTTAATTATTACTTTATGCATAAATTTACTTACGTCATTAAATTTTTATATAAGCTCTTTATAGGTTTAGTTTTGTTTTCTGACACTTAACTGTCATGATATCTGGGTTACTTAAAGTAAAATCATTTTTTCCCCTCCTCTTCAATGTAGGAGTTAAATACTATAGACATTTTGTTAAAAGTCCTTGCTTTTTATGTTGAATTTTTATGACATTCCAAGAAACTTTCAGTGTTGTTTTGGAGTAAGAAAAATGGTGTTTGGATTTGTCAGTTTCCTCAAATCAATAAATGTGTTACATTGTTTGCTTTTCTCTGTGTGCCATGTATATTAGAGAAAAACCGGTATTTAAGAAAAAAATCACTTTAAAATGGTGGGGTGTTTGTTTTGGTTCTTTACTTAAAAATGTCATCTCAAGCTTTTTCTTATTTTGGAGTGAGTTTGTTATGTTTTCTGTACTTAGTAATAGATACTGTCACTCAATTTTTCACTGAATTAGAAATAGACTTATGATGTGGAAAATATATTCTATGTCTGTATTTGGCCCTTCAGAACAGGGATAGATTTTTGCTTTCACTTCTTTCAGAATGAGATGCTTGTCTTTTGTAGCATGCTCTATGTTATATCAGTTGTTTAGTTTCTATGTCTTTTGAGTAAAGTTGCTCTGGTTTTAAAAATTTCTTTGCCTTCTCTCAAAATTGTTAAACTCTTCCTAGCAGACCTCCTTCTCTGCTAGTTTAATATGTACTTTGGTTTCCAGCTTGGTACAGAACTCATTACTGGAAAGGCTTGATCTTGTTTGGATTTGATTTGTTATTTTTAGTTGTTTGACTACACCAAAGATATTTTACATATTTGTGCAATTCCATAGTTACACAGTACACTCCAAAAATTGTTAAAACAATGCACCTTTGTTTTAATTTAATGAAGTGCTAGTTTTAAATAGACGTGATTTCACTGTGGTGATTATACATGTAAATTGAAGTAGTAAATATTAATTGTTTTTCTTAATTATTTTAAATTATTTGTGAAGCTGTAATAACTCTCTAAAATGTGCTTTTATGTTGATAAAACTTCTCATACATTTGGATATTTGGAAAGGAATTGATCTGTAGAAATTCTTAAGGCAATTTTAAGTCGAGGCCAAGCCTGAAAACTGTAAGAAGCATTTATTTGCAGGTGAAAACAGGTTATTGTGAAAATTGATTTGCAAATCTAATTAGCATTTATTACTACTGAGGAGCCTTAACTTAATGTATGCTGCAGGCTATGCCATTAGTTTATAAATGATTTCTCTGTGATAGTGTATTTTTCTTCACTCTGGTTTTAAAAGCCTCTTTTTCTCTTTGTAGTATTATTATATATCTAATGGGGATTTTAAAACTAGCAAGTTGGAGTATGAAAGTGGGAAGGGCTGCTGAAGACTAAATTTTAGTATCATTCAGCCTAGCAGATGTAGACTGATACAGGATAGTCTTAGTTTTGGATGCTAAACTTAAATGAAAGGATGTCTGCAGAGAAATGTTTCAGTACAGTATTAACTATGAATTGGATTAATGATTGTATGAGGTAGACTGGAATTCCAGTGCCTGGCACTTGAGTTCTAAAGCACTAATCTCTCTTGGCAGTGACATGTAATGAGTACTGTGCACCACGCAGTGGATCGAGATTTGTGTAGTAGCAGTGACATTTCTGGTTTCCTTCCATATCACTGGAATATAAGATTTCTCCTGCTATTTCTCTAACTATGCTTGAAGTGGGCTTTGTTTCATTTTTCACTAGTGTACAAACATGCAGCCTTTGTGGATCTGAAACTGCAAGCAGCAGAAACCTGAGCTAGCTGCTGTCATAATGGTGATGTAGTAGGAAGACAGTGTTATCTTTGATATGGTTCTGTCTCATTTTTGGTTTGTTGATATTTTCATGTTGTGTATAATAATTTTTCATCTTGGAGGAGAATTCTAGGCTCATGGAACATGAATTGAAACAAGAGGTTCAGACTGGATATAAGGAAAAAACCTGAGAACAGTCAGACAATGAGCAGCAGGTTACCAAGAGGGCCTGTGCAGTCTTCATTCTTGGAGAGCTTTCAACACTACAGTGCATAAAACTGAGACCAATGTGGTGTGATTTCATAGCTGACCTTCCCTTGAGCAGGAGATTGAACTGGAGACCTCCTAACACTCCTTCCAACTGGAATTATCCTTTAATAGCGACACTATTTAGTTGCAAAGGGAGAATTTAAAACATGACAGCAGTCCACACTCATGTCATGACCTAAGTTTTCAGGTAGTCAGTAGTAGTGACTAGGAGAATTCTCACGCCCTGTACTAATTTCATGGGAATGCTTAATTCTGAATGGTTGCTGGAATGTCATCATATCATCATTAACACCAGCAAAGAAATAGGGAAACTAGTGAGGTCAGAGGAAAATTCTGAAGGAGGTGGGACTAGGGCTTGACTGCGTGGAAGGAAGACTAGAATAGGTTTGGATTATAAAATTGGGGAAAAGGAATTATGGAGGAAGTTCCTAGAAGCAAAGATTGAAATTGGTCAGGGGACAAGGTAGCATGTGACTGTTCCCTGGCTGAATATACCATTTATTTGAAGACCAAGGAGAGCTGGCATATTTCCATCCTTCCAACAAATGGGAGGCACTAATGGTTACAAGTACTGGTTATGACATGAAGAAACTGAATTTGTGAGCTGTGAAAAGATCTGATGCTATTCTTGTTATACTACAATTTTTATATTGGGTTTGTTGCTATTAAAATCTTTTGGTAGATACTTAGAGCTGTTCCAGTGGAAGGCCCTTTGAAAGTGAGGGCAAGACAATTTAATTTCTGTTCCTCAGACTCCATTTGCATTTTGAGCTCTGGAGTGACAGACATCCTACAGCTCACTGGTGTTACCCAGTAAGGTGGAGCAAATGGACTACAGTGCTGAAAAATAAACTCACATATAAGTGATAGTCCTAGAACTGAGATCTGACGGGACCATTTTGGTCAGTTCATTGCAAGGAATAGATCAGTTATGGTATGATAAATTTGATTTGGTGATATTGTAAATGGTTATATAAAAGTTACTAGAATTGCTTTTCTCACTAATGAGAAAATTTGAAGTTACCATGTATGAAAAGTGTAAGTTTTCTAAAGCTTTTGGGTTTTGTTTTGATCTTCAGAGTTCAGTATTTTGTTTTGGTTTTTTCTATTTTTTTTTTTTTTTTCCCCAAGGATGTCTATGTGGTTCAGATGAGCATTTTCATTTTGCTGTAAGAAGATACTCTTCTTTGTTTTCTTTATTGTCTCTGCTGTCATATGAAAGGAAAATGAAAGGATAAAGGGATTCAAATACTAAAACAAACTTAATCTCCAAATTGATGTTTTATTTTTACTAAAGAAATGTGAAATTATTCAGTGTTTGATGATAGTTGCTGGATTCTGCATACTGGCAGAAACTTGCCTCAAACCACTTGGTGTTTCCATTGGCAAAAACAAGTTATCCCAAGTAACTGACTTTGAGGCTTTCCTTTAATTAGCTATGAAAAAAGTATTCTTTTCCAGGGTAGGTTTATCATAGTACAGGTTGCTACTCTAACAATCAAAATGTCTATTAAGTGTTTTTTCATGTACTTGTCTTAAGTTTAAACTCAAGTATTACATAGGTAAATAGAGAATATATAGGAATTGTTTAAGCAGAGGAATTTAACGCCAAGGTTCAATCCTCGTATGGTCCATTCACTTTAAGAGTTGGACTTCTTGATCCTTGTGGGTCCCTTCCAACCCAGAATATTCTGTGAATTATAGGAATATATAAAGATGAATATGTGTTCTGCTTTTTGATCCAGTAACATTTTCTTGGTAAGTATAAACCGTTTTGCGTATTTCACGTTATTTAATGGATGTAAGCTCAATTAAGAAAGATTTTTCAAAGAACAAAATACATGATTGCTTAGTAGAAGAACCAGCTTAAAGTTTAACTAAATGTAGAATTTTTATTTGCCGTAATACATGTGACTTGGGACTTTCAGTGAAAAGATGCTGTCTAGTGAGAGTATGTCTACTTATCTTTCATATTTAAATGAGGTTTTGCAGTCCTGACAGACTGATGTTTGTACCAGCAAAAAGCACATGGGAAAAAATACTGTATGATTAATTAAGACAAAGATTTTTTTAAAAAATGAGGCTTATGGTATGATTTGACTTTTTGATATCAATTTTTTTTTTTCAGATTCAGGCCATCAAGATGATGGTTCGGTGGTTGCTAGGAATGAAGAACAACCACAGCAAGTCAGGAACTTCTACTCTGAGATTGCTAACAACAATATTACACAGTGATGGAGATTTAACAGAGCAGGGGAAAATAAGGTATGTAACAGATGGTAATGTTTTCATGTCTGTGATGGTGGTATGGGGGGAGCATCTTAATCAAAGTAGTGTGTAAACTATTCTGTTAGACTGCTTAACAATTTATACATCTTATTTCATAAGATGTGATGGTAAGCTTGGCTGGTTCCTGTGTAAGTTTGCTGATCCTCAGGTTTTGTAACACTGTACACACAGCTGAATTTTAGTTTTTATATTCTTGGTTTTATCTCTTCAGTAGGCCATTACTCATATTGCAAGAATAAACTGTGCGACTTCCTCCTTCCCACTGAAAATTGGTTTTAATTTTTATGCATCTTGCTGTTCCTGATGTACCAATTGCTGTGTATGCCAAATGCCAATAGGTGGGCTTTCTAATAAAAAATTTTTGCGTGTTGTAGTAAACCAGGTGGAAATAGCTAGTACACAAGACACTTCTGCTTGGAGGCAGGCTAATCCTTTGAGGTCTCTAAAAGTGAAAGCAAGAGGGAAATGTGTAAACAGGATTAAGTCTCAATAAATAATCTACCTTTTAGGTGACTGTTAGACAACTTGTTTTTCTGGGTATCTTCTTAATCTTCTGTGGTAGGAGAAGTGACAAGTTGTCAGCTACTATTGCTTGCCAAACATTGAAAATTTATGTCTACAAAAGCCATTAAGAGCAGGGGTAGATTGTGCCAGTATGTGTAAAAAGGTTCTAATTTTCAGATAGAGTTAATGTTGTACAGTAGTTAGCAGATAGAAACCATATTGTGTGTGCAAAATCGCAAACTGAGATTGAGAACTGAGAACTGTCTAGTATGTTATCTTTGTAGCAACTGTGTAGTCTGTCCTAAAGTTCTTGTAAATTATTGTTTCATAGTTTTAAGTTCTGTAATGTGACCATTCGTGGCAGTTGCCAGGGAGTTGAATGGCAGTAATTTAGCTTTTCAGCACAACTACTTGGAGCACACAGTTGGCTTATGCAGTAGTTTGTGAATAGATCGGTTCTGTAGACCCCGTGTGTTTTCATGCTTGGAATGATGATTCCTTACTGTGCATGTTTTAGAAATTTAATTTTCCCACTCCTTTTCTACTCAATAGTAGAAACTTTATATAATGATGTGATCAGTTCTCCATTTCTAAATCAAGTTAATGGAGGGCTAGGGAGAGACCCTTTAAAGGCAGGGAGAAAGCTGCAATGACATGTGATGTTGCTGCGGAGGTAACCTTTCAACCCCAGAGCTTAGAGCTCTGCCTGGGAAAGGATAATGAGCCAGCGGAGATCTTACTGGTTAGGATTGAAGAGCAAACTGCTCTGGGTGACATCATGGTGAGTGTCTGCTGTGGGACTCCTGACCAGGAAGAGGAAGTGGATGAGGCCCTTAAACAGCTGAAAACAACTTCATGTATGCAGTCTTTGGCCCTCGGGAAATTCTACCACTCTGATACCTGCTGGAAGAGCAACACAACGTTGCATAGCAATGCAGGGCAGCATTGGTAACAACTTTTTGGCACAACTGGTAGAGGACCTAATGAGGTGAGGGTCTCTGCTGGACCTCATACATGCCAACAAGGAGAAGCTTACTAGGGATGTGAAGGTCGAAGGCAGCCTTGGTTATAATGACCGTAAGATGGTGGAGTTCAAAATCCTGAGGGCAGGAAGAAGGTCAGAAGGCAAGATCAGCGCTGGACTTCAGGAGAACAGTCTTGGGTCTCTATAAGAATATGCTTGTAGGGTCCCACTGGATAAGGCCTGCAGGGAAGAGGGGCCCAAGAAAGCTGGTTATCTAGTATTCAAAAACCACCCCTCAGTGCTCAAGAGTGGTCACAGCAGAAGGTTAGACAGATACTTCAGCAAACCTTGCCTGGATGAGCAAGATGCTCCTGCAAAATTCGAACACAAAAGGAGGGATTGAGAACAGCCCTGCAGGGTACTTCAGGACACTGGTGGATGAAAAGGTGGGCATGAGCCAGCAATGTGTGCTTACATCCCAGACAGCCAGCTGTGTCCTGGGCTGCATCAAAAGAAGCGTGGCCATCAGGTCGAGGAATTTGATTCTGCCTCTTTAGCCCACTCTGGTGAGACCCTACCCAAAGTACTGCATCCATGTCTGGGGTTCTCAGCATGGGAAACACATGGACCTGGTGGAGCATGTTCAGAGAAGGGTCACAAAAATGATTAAAGGGCTGGAGAACTTCTATGAGGAAAGGCTGGGTGAGTTGGAGTTGTTCAGCCTGGAGAAGAAAAGGGCCTGGGGAGACCTTATTGTGACCTGTCAGTAATTAAAGGGAGCCTGTAGATAGAAGGAAGAAATTCTTTTATGGTGGGGGTAATGAAACACTGAAACAAGATGCCCGGGGAGGTGATAGCTGCCCCATCCCTGCAAATGTTCAAGGTCAGGTTGGACAGGCCTCCAAGTACCTGCTCATTGCAGGGGGTTGGACTAGATGAGCTTTAACAGTCCCTTCCAGCCCCAATTATTCTATGGTTGTATGAGGTATACAGAAGGAGGAAGTAGAGATGGGTAACCTGGCAGGAATACAGAGAACACCATCTGAGATACAGTTAGGAAAGCCATATCTCAACTGGGATAAAATCTAGTGAGAAGTGACAAAGGCAACCAGAAGAGCTTCTTTAAGTAAATAAGCGACAAAAGGAAGACTAGGGAAAATGTGCACCCACTGCTGAATGAGGCAAGAGCCCTATTGTCAGGACATATATTAATTATTTTTTGATTCTCACTATTGCTTTTCGGGAAAGCTCCAAACTGGTAGAAGGGCCAGTCCATTGTCTGTGTGAGCTATACTGCCTACACTAACAATTACTCTGAAAACCTGAAGCAGAGGAGATGATGTTTCAGGCCTGTTAGTTCTGCATGGAACTTGCTGACACTTCCTGACCTTTGTTCTTCACCCATTGAGTGCAACAAGGATATCTTCTTTCTGGCAATGCTTACTGTGTCTCTTCTGTGCAAACCTGATACTGTTCCTTCCGACTTCAAGTAGGCTTTCAAAAGAGTAAAACTGTCCATTCAGTACAGAACATAACCTTTTAGACTGTACTTGATATGAGGTCATTCTGTGTGAGTCAGTTTGAGTGTTCATGGCTTGCATTTGTCTTTTAAACAATGTTTAATAATTTGCTAAAGATAATTGAATTAAATGAAAGTGGCAGGGGTCAGGAGCCATTTGATGCTGTTGGAGCCATTAGTCATGTTGTAATCTTCTTGGTGTTATTGCCCTCATCAGCCCTAAAAGTGACTCTGTCCCTATCCCTCTTGAAATCTACACAACTCTACCTGTCATTGACAGCGTAAGGGAATTTTTTTTTTAAATTTCAAAGCATGGTTCAGCCTGGAATGTCAGGTAAAGGCAAGGTCCTACTTAGAAAACAAATCTCGTCTCTTGTTAATCATTCACACTTTGAAGTCGTAGGATTGATGACTTTGTTGAATTGCTTTTAAATCAACAACTGATTTCTTTGAGATGTTAGCATGTGTAGGTTAAATTCACCAATCTTGTATTTTTTTAATATAGAATTTTATCTAAAAATAGTGTCTCAACTGTCTTTTCCAGGTCTTGCTTCGTAATTTTATAACTCATAAACAGTCCTACAAAATTCAAGATTATACTAATTTTCTATTTGTAGTTAGGTAGAACAGCTAGGTTGAATCTTGCATGTCTTTGTAGTAGGATTTTGATTTTGGTCTATACTAAGCATAAAATAAGCGTGTTTCACTATCAGAGGACACTAGCAGTTGGTGGAAGTATTGATATTAGATATGAAGTTGAATTGAGATTTTCTTGAACTGCTATCTGCATTTTTTATTAAACAAAATCTCACCAAGAGAAAAATTATTAAAAAGCTTTTGGAGTTTAGAACATCATAGTTCTGTACTGTAGAAAATTTACCACACATATGATATACAACATTTTCAGTGGTTGCATTCAAAAGACACTTTGCTACTGTCTTAAAATAAAATTCACTTAGTCATGAATTACAGTGTCTAATTAATCTTAATTTATGTTGGCCTGAAGCATGGATTTTGAGCTAGAAAAGTTTGGCAACTTTGGAGACTAGAAATGGGCTGGTTACTTCTTTGGCAGGACTCCCCTGTTGAAGGAGGACCAGCAAACTGAACAGAAGTATTTTACTGCTAGATGTGGTCTCTGAGGGGCAGTATGGACTGTCCTGGCTCAGTGCACACCTAGAACTGTTTCACACCCGTGTGGAACTTTTAGGAAGTTTGAAGGAAAATTTTTATTGCCAAGTTGGGACCGGGTAATAGTAATGTGGTAATAGGCTGTAAAATGTGGTGCCATGAAAATTACTTTGGGTTGGAAATTGCTTCTGCTAGCATGGGGGTGGCTAAGTTCACGGAAGCTTCTTTCCTTTTAAGTACTTGTTTTTCAGTGATGCAATCTTATTGGATTTAATTAAATAATTACATAATTTTTTTACTAATTAACCTTCACAATCTATGCGCTTGTTTTTCAGTAAACCTGATATGTCTCGCTTGAGGCTGGCTGCAGGGAATGCTATTGTGAAGTTGGCACAAGAACCTTGTTACCATGAAATCATCACCTTAGAACAATACCAGCTGTGTGCACTAGCAATAAATGTAAGGAAAATTGTTGGGAGTTGTGGGTTATCAGCAGATGTATGAGTATATAATTGTTTGTTCTGTATGCTGTGTATATTTCTGCGAATCTGGTTTTATACAAAATATTCAGCCTTGCCATGAAATTATTTATCCATTACATAATCCTGAAAACTCATTTTGGATGAGAATTAGATCTATAGTACTGGGCTGTCCATTGGGGGAATACTAACTTAGAGTAGTCAAATGTTAGAATATTGATAAACTAAGAAATGTAGTATGTATTTAAGTAATATCCCAGCTACATTATGGCATTTCTAGAACTTGAAATGAGATGATGTAAAGAATGTTGAACTGTGGTGAAAACAGTGACCTTGGTTTCTCAGTACTTGGGTAGAATATATTTGGAATGCAGAGGTCTGCAAAGATAATTAGCATCCTTCAAATATTAGAAGAAATAGGGAGAGATTCCTTAGTAGATGCTGGAATTTTCATCCTTAACTTCTGCCTTTGAGTCCACAGTAAGGAAATAACTCTCAAATTTTAAGTAGAGATATAGGGACCCTCTCTATTTCTGGCTTGTAGACTTGGCAAATTGTACAGAAATTGATTCATATGCCAGGAGTAAGATAGTCATAAAGGGACTTCTGTTGGTGTTACTTGTGTAGCTGCTGGTATTCTCCTGGCTTTCCAGAAGTCAAGAAATCCTCTGGAAGGAATCCTGTCCTGAAGATATCTGCAGTAATAGTGATAATGCCATTTTAGACCTTAATTCCTGTGTCCAGCTAAAGCTTCAAAATCTGTGACCCATTTTAAATGTCAGAAGACTTTAAATTGGCATTTAATATTAGAAAATATGGAGTATGGCTCCTGTGTGGATATTTTTTACTTTCATACGGAGTATCTTTTTTAGTTTCTTAAGTTGCTTGGAGTTGGTTACAGTTAGGCTAGAAAAATCATTCCTGTATCAGAGTAAGACAGTCTCTATTAGGCTTCTATGTTGTTTTAACTATGTTTATGTGGATTTTAAGCTTCTGTGTTCCTATGGAAAGGAGCCCTTACTCAGTTCCCAAATGCTATCAGAAATGAGAAATGGAACAAAGCTTTAAACTACCTAAGCAGATGAAATCTAGCAAAACTGCAGCAGGAATTCAGTGGTAATAACTGAAGGTCTTTATACCCAAAGCAAAGTCTGATACTTTTCAGTTTTCCTATTCCAAAACTAAATAGAAATGTTAGTCTTGTCTCAAAATGAGTTTTAAAGATTTTTACAATTCAGAACAAAATTAGTCGAGAGAAAAATAGGCACTGAATGTAATGACAAGTAAGTTCTGTCTCTGCTCAAGCTGGATGATGTCATGCCAAACTAGCCTTGTCAATTTAGTATTTGCATGTTCTGTTTTCTTGTGAACCCAGTGATCAAAATCTGTTCAATTCTTCAGTCATTTCCTTCCTGTGGCAAGTCTTCCTTTATTCCAAATGTTAACCTTGTAGTTTCTATCAGAATTTTGCTTCATTGTTTTGATACTCTTTTCAGTATGCTAGGTGCAGGCTCTTTGGCCTCCATTTCATCACTGTCTCTCGCTTTTATCACTTATTTTCCAGCTATAACAGTCTTAGCTGTTTCTAGATATTCTAACAGATGTGTTGTCACCTTTTTTGTGACTAATGCTTACTTTCCATGAATTTCCAAAAGGGAATTTTGAGAGATAAGATTCAAATTAGAACATAATAGGCTTATCAACATCTATAAACCAGTTAGTATCACATTTTACTGTAGCATTATAGCATACTTTGGATCGGAAGGGACGCATAAAGATCGTCTCATTAAAATCCCCTGCTGTGGTTAGGGACACCTTCCACTAGACCAGGTTGCTCAAAGCCCCATCCAACCTGGCCCTGAACATCTCCAATGATGGGGTGTCCACAAGTTCACTGGGCAGCCTGCTCCAGTGTCCTGCCACCCTCACGGTAAAAAATCTCTTCTTTATGTCCAATCTAAACCTCACCTCTTTCAGTTTAAAACTGTTGCTCCAGAGCTGGACATAACACTCCAGATGGGGGTCCCATGAGAGCAGAATAGATGCAGAGAACCCCCTTCTTGGCCCTGCTGGCCACTCTCCTTCTGATGCAGCCCAAGACACAGTTGGCTTTCTAGGCTGTGAGCTCATGTCCAGTTTCTCATCCACAAGCGACCCCAGTCCTTCTCGGCAGGGCTGCTCTCAATCCCTTCATCCCTCAGCCTGTATGGATACTGAGGATTGCCTGGAGCCAGGTGCAGGACCTTGCACTTGGAGCTCTTGAACCTCCTGATGTTCCCCTGGGCCCAGTCCTCAAGCCTGTCAAGGTTCCTCTGGGTGGTTGCCCTTCCATCCAGTGTATCAACTGCACCACTTGGCTTGGTATCATCCACAGGCTTGCTGAGGGATGTTCTCAACCCTCCTATCTGTGTAATTAACAAAGATGGACAATGCCAGTCCTAGTATTCCCCCCCGAGGGCACCACTTGTTACTGATCTCCATGTGGACATTGATTTTTTTGGACTGCAATCCTTTGGACATGGCCATCCAGCCAGTTTCTTATCAATTGAGTAGTCCATCTATGAAACCCATATCTGTCCAGTTTAGAGACAACAATGTTGTATAAGACTGTGTCAAAGCCCTTATAGAAATCCAGGTAGGTGACATCAATTGCTCATCACTTACCCATTTGCACATTCACTTCATTGTAAGAGGTTAGACCAGTCAGGCATGATTCGTCCTTTGTAAAGCCGTGTTGGGTGTTGTAATCCCTTCCCTTTGGATATCCATATTCTTTGTCATCGCTTCCAGGAGAATCTGTTCATCTGTAGTATCATTTCTGTCACTTTTCCCTCTTCATTTATTGATATTTCTTTGCCTTTTGTGACTTTCTAAGTTGTTTTCTAGAATTTAGATTGTAAGCTCTGTCAGGTCAGGAGTTCTGCCTTTAATTTTCATTGCAGCTCCTAATGGATTTTGAATACTTACAAATAACTTTTCTAGAAGTTTTTGAGGTCTTCTCCAATTCCTTTCTCACTCTCAGTGGAGATGCTCAGATGCAGAGTAGCTGTAATGGCTTTAATGACTTTTTCACTTGTAACTGGCACTGTATTAATTTTTTTTTTTTTTTGAGATTTAACATGTGCACATATGCATACATATATGTTTGTGCTTAGAGTGGTTAGTATTAGAATCTGTTTCTTGATGGTAGATACTGATTACTCTAAAAGTTTATTTATTCTTAACACTTTTAAGTCTAGTCACAAATCAGGTGACATCAAGGCCAACTCTAGTTTTGTGTTATTTAATTCACAGCAAAGGTTCTTTAAGTGAGCAGACCAGAAAACAGATTAAACCAAACGAAAAAGCTTGCTTTTTAAGGCCTGTGATGGTTGCACAGGTTCTGCTGTGGTTCTGTGCTGGCACTTTTTTTTCTCCTCTGGTACTGCCAGTTTGTAATGTGTAATGATTGGAGTGCAGAACACATAATTAAATCGTGTCACTAATTGCTGTATGAAAGTGGCAGTGGTAAACAGGGGCTTTATGATGATGAAATGTTTGTAGTTTTAGTCATTTTAAAATAAGTTGCATATGTGTTTGCCAGTCTTATAAACTTACCAGCAGTTAACTTCTTTGATCTCCAGAACAAATTTCGATGTCAGCAGAGCTTCATATTGAAAGAGAATGAAAAATAATTCAGGATAGTACTTCAGTGTTTAACAGGCTTTAAGATGAGATTTAAGATCTGATAAGCTTTGCTGTTGAAAATGCAATTTAATTGTATTTAGACTAAATCTTGTAGATTGCATGTTTCATTTGTTTAAAAAAATTCTAGAGCTTTTTCAGTTTTCTCTTTTAACTCACGGTGTTGTAATTGGTGAATCAGAGCTGTGTCTGAGTGGTACATGATGCTTTGCAAACCTGTATTTTTTTAATGCTTTTAAATGGTGAGCTTCTGATGAATTGGCATTAAATTCAGAGATGTAGATATAAAAAATTGGATTAATTTACGGAGTTTGTGTACGCTGTTAAAAATAGCATACCTTGGTTAAGTTTTGTCCCCCTTCTTAGTGAACTAGTATAACTGAGTCAAGTTTAAGGTTATTGCCAATATTAAAAGATAAAGAAATTATAACCATTCCAGTTGGCCACGCAATACCATCAGTAACAACCAGCTGTACCTCTCTTGTCCTCTGAGACAAAGACGAGATGTTTCCCTGCTGAAACACCAACTAGGCATCAGTCTCTTCTAAGCTTCTTAAAGGCTTTAGACTTAGGTGATACTGAGGAGGAAAAGAGGGCTCTATCTTAGCCTCCTGCAGGGGTAGATTTGCTGTAAGGAGACAAGAGATGTTGAGCAGATCTCATGGTTTCGGTTTGTGAGCTTGGGTTACTTCAACTCTTGCTACAGCAGGTGTTTCAGAGTTTCAGTCCATAGAGGGGGAATATTGCTTGAAGCGCAGAAAGGAGAAAATGGGGCTTGATTGAAAAAAGTTTCTTCTTGATTTCCTTTTTAGTGGGGGAAGAGGGAGGCTTGTTTTATCTAATACATGATCTCTTTTGATGCCACTTGCAAACCTAGGAGAGCCAGTGTTTCTGGTGGCTAGGTTTTGGCTCTGCACTTCCGGTTGACTGATAGCTGGAAACTCTCTTCAGTCCTTTCTAACTTCGAAACTCTAGTCATTTGACTGAAATAGCTGCTCACTCCTGTTAACGTTTTTTTTCTTCATATTTAGAGAAGAATCTTTCCTCTTGACCTTTTTTTGGCAGGTTAAATGTGCCAAGCTATTTTGGTGACCTTGTTTACCTTACGCTTTTCTGTATGTTTTCTTCAAACTCTTTTCTGCATGTGTTTCTGTTAAGCTTCCTTGTCCTGCGTTAGTAAATGGTTTGCGTGTATTAAATGGTATATGTAGATTATTTTCATACAAAAAAAATTTAAAGTTTGTGCCTCTTCTGGGAACACATTGCTTAATAAACTGTAGAACTACAATTGCTACCTTCATATTATTTTACTTTGTGTTGTTTTGCAGCTGTTAGACACAGGTAATTCTCTTCCTTGGTCAGTTGTAGTGCATAGTTTTCCACAGTATAATGGAAGTGCTCGGTACTCTCTTCAGTGTTTCACTTTATCTGGTAATTCTGTTGACTTTTATTCAGTTTTTAATATTAATGTCGTGATGAAAATGGGTGAAATCATAGCAGTAAAATCAACATGGTGGTGGTTACTGGTGGCTAAAATGTTTTTGTGCAGATCTTTGACTTCGGCTTTACAAAGCAAGTGACCCAACTGTAAACAATTTCAGTAACTCCATGCCTTAGTACTATGCTAAATTAGGCCTTGGGTCCTGAGTGTGGTATCTTTCTACACAATTTCTGAACCTTTGCTCTTCTTCTGAGCTTAAAGGAAGCTTCAGCTGATTAATTCAATTAAATCGCTCTGAATTGGCATTAAAAAAATTTCTTGCAATTCCTGTGTTTCAGTGGCTTCAAGGTCTAATTATTTTGGCATATATACCCGAGCTTCCATGCTTTATTTTACAGTTTATATTGCTTTAAGAAAAGTTTACTGTTCTTTTTTGGTTTTGCTTTTTTTGTTTTTTTTAATAGGATGAATGTTACCAAGTGAGACAAATATTTGCTCAGAAACTTCACAAAGGCCTTTCTAGACTACGGCTGCCACTAGAATATATGGCTATTTGTGCACTGTGTGCAAAAGATCCCGTGAAAGAGAGAAGAGCTCATGCTAGGCAGTGCCTTGTGAAGAACATAAATGTCAGAAGGGAATATCTGAAGCAACATGCAGCAGTTAGTGGTAAGAGAATAGAAGTACTTTTTGCTACAAGTGCTGTAGTTCAAATACAAATGTGAGTAGACTGAAAACACTGATAGTTGTCTGTTTTTATATACAGAACCACTGTAAATTTGATTTGGAGGTGTCTAATGAAAACTGAAAATTTTCAGGTTTTCTGATTTTCTTTTGTCCAGATTTTCTTTTGATTTTTTTTTTTTTTTTTAACAGGCACTACTGAGGTCTTTGAGTTTTGTAAAAACTGTGCAAATGCTTATGCCTAAATATATTGGAAGTGAAGTAATTTTCCAAGGCAGTTATGTGTATTGTTTGAACTTAATAATGTTAATAATGTTCTAAGTGACAATGATTAATTTCACTTCAGCAATTACTAATAAGTAACTTTAACACGTAAATGCTGTACTAAATAGACTGTCCTTGCACTGCTGTATTGAGTAGCATCTTGTGTTATTCCTGCAAAGGGCTATATTTGTTGGCACTTCAGGATGAGTTTATGCAATTCTTTCCTCTCAGGGCCAGCGGTCTGATCATGGGAATGCTTTGGAAGTTATTATGGACTCATGTCAGCTATTTTTCTTTTATTAAATCAGCCTTTTGACTTAAAGCTACACACATGCAGTATTACAACACTGGGGCATGGTCATAGGAAAAAGTAGACCTTTATGAAGAGCTATAGCATTTTTGAATGAGAAGTTTTGAAAGTTTTATTTCTTTGAAAGATTACGGATGATTTGACCTTTGTGAAATGAAGGGGATTTTTTCATCCTTTTAGCCTAAACCAGACCTGTTTTGTGAATCTGATCTCAGAGATGCTGTCAGATAACTGACTTCCTTCTGTGTTTATGAATCACTTTATATTAGCTATGTCAGTCAGTCTTTCTCAGTCCCCTTAGACTCTGATCAGAGAATAAGTCTGAAGACAAATCCTTTTGTGTATCTTTAATTAGTTAAAGAAGAAAGTGGTACTTTTCTCCCACTCAGTAACAGGTAAAAAAGAAAAATAAATTGAACAAACACCTCTAAGTCATTTTAAGACTATTCCTCTTGAAAGTTGAGAACTCTTTTTAGTTATGTAGACAGAAAGTATAAGAATTCTAATATGTTTAAAATAGATGCTGCAAATAGATTGCTATCAAAAATCTGTGGAAGAAATGAAGAGGAACCTAGGTGTGTGTGATTTTCTTTATCCAGCAGGACCTCAAAGTGTGCCTGATAAATTCTTTTCTTGCTGAAATAATTGAGTGATGCCATTGATTTGACACGTGCTATAATGCGTGGGGAGTCTGGATTAAATATAGATTGCAGGATTTTTTTAGGATTACAATCTTAACTTCATGCCATTCAGATTTACCAGTTTGAGCTTTCAGCAAATAAAATGTCTTGAACTGTTTGTATCCTAAAATATCCATATTGCAGCAGTTCAGCCAAAGCTCAGTTCTGGAAATTACACGATATTTAAATGTGTGTCTTCCTCTGCTACTCTCCCTGCTGGCCATACAGTAAGTCGGGGTGGTAATGATGGTAGTACCTCCTTTGGAAATCTGCATCCTTGAATATTCCAGCTATTTGTCTGAATCTATAAATGTGTGATTTTTGTGATACATTTTGTCTTGAACACTTCATACAGGTGAGGAGGATATCTGTTGGATATTTGGGGGGGGGTTCAGCTTTTGTTGAAAATACGGTAAATTTCTGTATACCCTGCCTGAGGAAAACTTCTTAAGGACTGGTACGAGTCAGTAAAACGCCTCTTTCTTCCACACTGGCCTATTATAGGCTGGCAGGAATTATTCTCAGCCCTCTTAAATTCTCTAAATGCTATTCAGAATGGAAGCTACTCAAGAAGAAACTTATTTTGATTGTGTATCTGTTACTAGTTTCATCTGGGTAGAGACATGTCTTGCATAGGAATTTTTGTGTTCTCATGATGGGCTTTTACTTGAAAGTCAGTAAGCAGAAAAATTCAAAGAGTAAAGATTAATTTTTTTTAACAAATTTTCTTCCTAAAAGCTCACAAAGGACTCTTGTGAAGGATTTTGGCACATTGTAGTTTTATGTGCTGGTAGGAAAGCCACCCTACCTTTCGGGTAGTGTCTTCCTTCTTTAAAGTTCTGGTTTTTTCCTATTTTTTCCTACTGTTTCATGTTGTGACAGGGGTTAAATATAATATGTATCAATATTTGTTCTTCTCCTGTTTTGTCTGGAACTAGTTCATTTTATTTTCCAGACCCAGTTGGAATTATTGTTATAGTTATATGAGAAATTGTCCAAGGCAGGAAGTTACTGAAAAACTGAGTTTATGAGCTCTTGATGAGCATTCTATTGAAGTTGCTAATTAGTACAAATAATAGTGGGTTGGTTTGTCTGGGGCATGTCTAAGGCAAGCCAATTTTGCTAGTGTTCTGAAGTTGTAATTATGTTCTTTTCCTTCCCTGCCACATCTTTATTTTTTTGTTTAGTAATGTGAACAGCTGCTGGCTAAAGTGCAGTACCATGCTTGAAGAAGCAGAGGATGTTTTTAAAGTTAATAGTGTAGTGTCAGTTGAAACACACGGAAAACTGCTTTGCAAAGTACAGTGAATTCAATTACATAAATACAGCTTGAAATAGAAAGACATCGGGTGATTTTATATATTATATATATTATGTAGACTGTGCATTACCCCTATTTATGCAGACCTCTAAGAAAAGGATAGATTAAGACTTGACTTATGCATGATAATTATTTTGTTAGTTTTGTAAAATCTGCGATAATGGTGTATTTTGTTTGATGTGCACAATATTTGTCAAGCACATCTCATATGAATACATATATTGGAGGTAAAAACATTAGTGTTCTAATGTATTATTAAATGGTTTTCAAATATTATTAATGTATATAACAATTTACAGATGTTTGGACTTATTCATAACCAAATATGGGCTAGGTAAAAGTTTACTGAAAGAAGGTTTTCCAGACTTGTTCATGCACTTACTATAGCAAAATGTGATTATTCAAAAGCGAAGCTAGGAATTTCCCTCTTTCCTTGACATGTACATTCAAGTCCTGTCAATACAATTATACTGATATACGAAAGATCAGATGCTTGTGCCATAGCAATATACATGGAATACCAGGATGCCTTCCTTTGCCCATTGTCTTGCCTGTTTCACAGGGTACAGGTTTAATAACTTAGGTGTGCTGTGTGTCCTCGGGCTTCTCTCAGGCATCAGGCTAAAGAAAGCAGTGTGGATGTTTGCTGAGAAATGTTTTTTTACTTTTGATGTAGAACTTGTCCTTCTGTTGTCCTTGCCCCTTGGGAGATGATCCTTGAGGTGCTGGAGTTCACACTCATGGTGTTGGTTGGGTCAGGGAATTTGTTACCTTACAGAATGTATTTTGTGATCATAGCTCTGAGAAGGCTGTTGGCAACAACCTTAACTTTTGAATCCCCAAGGGAAATAGGCCTTCGGACTGTCATGATGGAGGAAAGACTTTCTTGCAGTCCTTGCTTAGGATTACTTGAAAGTCTCAGAGGATGCTAGAAAAATTTTTGAATGCTTTGAATGTCACAGTACAGCTGTGCTGCTCTGTTTAGGTGGGACTGAGCCTTTCAAACTCAGTGCACTACTACTTTGTTACAGCTTTCACGTGACCTCCCACTTTTCTTGAAACAGATATTGTGCCAATTTGACTGCAAAGCCCCTGCAGAAAGCCTTTGTTTGTTCTCTTGACAGCAAGGCTGTACACTGCAACGTCCAGAGAAATAGTAGCAGTTTATCCTGCCATTGTGCTGGTCTCACATCTTGCAGTCAACATGGATTTTGTGATCCGTCCTCACTTCTACTTTTCAAAGTCCTTCAGAATATGGGCTTTGAACTGAGGAAAGGATTGGGAGTAGGAGGTGACTGTAGCTGTATCTTAAGGTAGCTAGAAAACATGCAGCCCTGAGTGAGAGATAATTAAAATCTTAATTCTTGTATGCATGAAACGTGCACATTAGCCATGAAATGGAACATCATAGAGAAATGATAGGCCCACATGTGTTTAATGCATGCTGACCTCAAAACTTGCCCTCTCCTCTTTAGTAGAAAAGCATACTTCTTGATATGTAGTTTTTTGATGCATCTTTCTTCTGCTTTTCAGAGAAACTGTTGTCGCTTCTACCAGAGTATGTTGTTCCCTATACTATCCATCTTCTAGCTCATGACCCAGATTATGTCAAAGTCCAGGATATTGAACAACTCAAGGACATTAAAGAGTAAGACCACTTTTAATAGTGTTATTTCTAACTTTATTCTAAGTGAAATTTTAATTCATTGTGGTACCCTGTTACACAGTCCACTGTGCATAATAATGCCAGTTACTTCTGTAAAATATTGAGAGAAACAGTATAGATGCTTTTTTAGTGCTTTGTGATATTTTACAGAGGAACCCTTCACCTTCTGCTCATCTTCATTTAATTTTTCCAAAAGAATTGTTTTCCGAGAGTTAGACTGGTTCAAATTCATAATACTTGTAAAAGCTGGACTAAATCACTTTCTCAAATGTGCTTTTTTAAGGAATTTCTTTTGTACTTTGATTCATGCGGGATACTGCATTTCTCCTTTAGGTGCCTGTGGTTCATACTGGAAATATTAATGGCTAAAAATGAAAACAACAGCCATGCATTTATCAGGAAAATGGTAGAAAATATCAAACAGACTAAGGATGCTCAAGGACCAGATGATCAAAAAATGAACGAAGTAGGTGATACTTTTTGATTGGAAGTTGCATTTAATTCAGGCCTGCTAATGGAAAGGAGTTGCTTTATGTTTGTAGGCCAACTTCAAAATGTCTTTCAATAGAACTGTACGTATGAAATGATGTTTTATATACTGTAATGATTATATTTATTTTAGTTTAGATGGCAGTTATTTTCCTGTGCTTCAGTAATTCTTGCACATTTGCGAGGGAGTCGTAATAGTTTTCAGTTCTTCTGTTTGTCTTAGTAAGATCACTAAGCACTAACTTTAAATGGATAAAAACTATAAAATTTACTGTTTAAACCACCTACTAAAGTGCTTTTTAGTATTTAATTTCTGAAGTGCAAGAGTAAACTTAATAGAGGAAGAAAAATACATTAGAAATCTCTGGTGTGTATTGTGTAGTGCATGTGTCAAACCTTCTTTTTGTGCTTTTAGCATCGCATCATGTACAGATTTGTCACTTTTCTGCTCTTCCCACAGAGATGAGTTTTGGGTAGTGGGTGGGTGGGATGTGTGTGTTCATTTGATTAACTTTGTCATAGGAACTATGGCAAGCACTATGCTTAAGTGTAGAAAGACCATGAAACCAGCTGTCTTCAACTGTTAGACTTACAATGCTTTTGCCTTTACCATCTACATTTCACTATCTTGAGAGATGCTGTTTAAGATGCAGGCCAGTGTTAAATGTTGAAGATGATTGCTTTTAAGCTGTGATTTCTTGTGGTCCTGTGCACAAAAGATACACTGTCTTTTGTCAAGATTTTCAATGAACTTCTAAAGTGTTACTTTTTTTGTTTTAATTTTATTATTTTCAGAAACTATATACAGTCTGTGATGTAGCAATGAACATCATTATGTCAAAGAGTACAACATACAGTTTGGAATCCCCTAAAGACCCTGTACTTCCAGCCAGATATTTTACTCAACCTGACAAGGTATACCTTGGCATTTAATTTTTCTTGAGATAAATCTTTAAATATTTATTAGTTGTAATTCAGGGTTGTTTTTCTTAAATATTTCTTGTAACTTCAGGCTTCTCCCTCTTATATTGTAATTGAAAATGTACATATGTATGTGTTCTCATAAATATATAATATATGTGTGCATACATCAATTTCTCTTCCCCCCTACTCCCCCTTCCCCCCTAATCCTGTTCTGGTTTAAAAATTCAGAAGCATAAATGATGTAAATAAAATCTTTCAGTGCAATCTCCAGAATGTGTGTATATATCTGTATCTATATCTATCTACCTATATCTATCTCTCATTCACTGATTATTGCTGTAATTGCCCCCGCTCCCTTTTTTTACAGAATTTCAGTAACACCAAAAATTATCTTCCTCCGGAAATGAAGTCTTTTTTCACCCCTGGAAAGGTAGGTGTGGTATGGGGGGTTGGGTTTTGGTGCTGTGTTTGCATTCTGGTTTGTCTTTCTTTTTGGAGTGATGGTTTTGTTTGTTTGTTTTCTTTGTTGTTTGTTTGGTTTGGGTTTTTTTGTTGTTGTTTTGTTTTATAAAGAAAACTAGCATGTAATTAATGAAACACTATGTTTAAGAGAACAGATTGTTTCTAGGCATAGAGAAAGAGATGGGTAGAAGGGAAAACTGCTACTATCTGTGCTGGGTTGTGGTGACAATAGGCAAAGCCTGTTGTCTTTAAAAGAAGAGAGTCAAAAAAATCCCCAATACAACCCATAATATTTGTCAAGTTTACAAAATAGTTTACCCTTTTAGACTGCAGAAGACTACAGTGTTGAATACAAAGTGACAGCTATGGAAAACTAACAGAAATTATTTGAAAAATCACATAATTAATCTTTGGCAAAGCTGAATACCATTTTATAGTATCTTACAAGATAACTGACTGTTCTACAGTTTTGTTAATTAGTTCTTTCAGAATATGCATTGTATTGAATGGCAGTGTTCTTTCTTCACTAAAACTAAACCCAGGTGCTCTTTAGAATAAAATTAAAATCTGGTAAAGGAAGTGACAAACTGTGGTTTTCATCTGGATTAATGCATCCTGTTCTAGATGACAAGGAACACTAATTTGTTACCTTGAGAAAGAAATTGCAGCATCTTCATTACCCTTAACTTTGCTAATGAAGCATTAGCTGTCAGCTAGTAACTTACTAATAAAGGAGGAATGCAAGCTAGAAAAAGAAGCAGATTTCTCTTTGAGAAATTGAAAGTCAACATTTACGGATTCGAATAGGTCATCATTGAAATTCTTTTGAATCCTAAGTTAACTTTTGTATTATTTTAAATTTCTAGTTGTATGTACTCCAGCTCTTCTTGTGTTATTTTGAAACTTTGTAACAAACAGGAGAGGTGTGTTTGACCACCAAAATTCTCAATTTCTTCACTATCACGAGAGGAACATGAAATGAAAGTTGGTCTGGGGAGTCTTATTTTTGCGAATGGAGAACTTGTTTGAGAGGATATAAGCAGGGAACGCTGAGGGCAGGAAGGCTTTGAGTGTAGGTTCCGTGGTAGGGAGGAGCTGTTTGTGCAGGCCCTGTTAGCCCTTCCTTAGTAGGAAGTCCAGTTCAGTGTGAATTTGAAAATCTCTTTGCTTTTGAGCTCTTTCAGCATACACTTACTGATTAACATTTAGTTCTAAACTAATAGATGTAAATCGCTAGGCTGGATTTAGTTCTCCAAGGTTTATTTTTGGAAAACATATGCTATTTTTTTTGTGCTCAGTGCTTAATGAATCTTTTAAAGTGTAAAGTTCCCTCTGACTATAAAAGTATAACCAGAACTTCCATGGTCCATAGCTCTGAATAAGAAACACTCAAGGCTGCTATGACATTACACGTTGAACTTTTTGTAGCTGCCACTAACTGCAGACATATCTAGAATCTAATATTGAAGGAGAAGATGGATAATGAGAAATGTAGGGAATGGTCTTTAATTCAACATTTTTGTACATGGGTGTTTGGCATTCTCTTTAAGAGTAATTGAACTCTTTCAACTCTCTCAAAAGTTAGTATGAGCTGGAGGCATTAGGCAAGTCTCAAAGATAACCCAGTTAAATTAATAACCTGAAGCTCCAGTGTCTGGAAATTGTGGCACTTATTAAAAGCCTAACATTTTTAAATCTGTGCAAGAAGTATCAGAATCTTCTCCACGGTATTTGGCTTTTGAGGTTCTCATTTATTCCCAGTTGAAACTAATGTGGTTGCCAGTTTAATGTCTCCTTTGCTGAAAGGGCTGTCCTGCTGCCATTTCTGCTTCGCTAGGCCAGGTGCTCATTTGATGCAGATGGGGAGCTGGTTCAGGTAGATAAATCAGCAGAAAGCAAACGGCACACAAAGTGACGCAGTGTCTGACTGCACGGTCCGGCGAGCACACAGCACCGGACCAATGAGGAGAGGACAGAATCTAAAGCTAGAGAGAAGAATACCAGCTTTGGTGGCAGCTAGTTATTTGATTTCAGCTCCCTCAGCTTCCTTCTGGTGTCTGTCATAGCTTTCATATGAAAATGTTTATCACTTTGTGTTAAAATTAAGATAATGATTGCAGAAAGTGAAATCTGTGAATATTTTAAGCATAGTACATGTTAACAATATCTGAACGTGTAGCTTAAAATAAAGGAAATATATTTTTGGTTTCAGCCCAAAGCAGCCAATGTTCTTGGAGCAGTTAATAAGCCTCTTTCGTCAGCAGGCAAGCAGTCTCAATCCAAATCTTCACGAATGGAAACTGTAAGCAATGCCAGCAGCAGTTCAAATCCAAGCTCTCCAGGAAGGATCAAAGGGAGGTTGGTAGACAACAAAGGATCTTTGATATTTCAAATATTTGTAATGGAAACTTTGAATACTTCTATAATGTTTTCTAAGTAAAAGACAGAATTCTTTTATCTTACATTGAAGTAAAGTTGCAGTACCACATTGGTATAACTGAAACCATGAATTTGGCTTTCTAACTCCAGAAATAAATTTTCTTTAAAAAAAAAAACTTACAGAATCAAATTACATCCAGAATTGGCTGAAGGAGGAAAGGAGAGCCTCATATGTTTTAATTTTTTTGAGGGCAGGGTTGGGGTTTTTTGGGATATGTTTTAGGTAGGTAAATATATATACCACCCCCCCCATATATATGCGTGTGTGTGTGTGTGTGTGTGTGTGTGTGTGTGTGTGTGTACACACAACTGCAGTCCCTGGGAACCTGGCTGTAATGCTACAAACACATCCGAGCCAGGGAGAACTGGTAGGCCATTGTGGTGGTCCTGCATGACTTCCTCCTTGAGTCCTGGACTTCGCAGACAAATATTTTTGGATTTTAGATTAGTTTTGTGATGAAGAGGTGAGTGTACTGTAATGCTATATAAGTCATCTTCGAGTTATCTGTCTTTAAAATTATAGCTTATTTTGTGTCAGCTTTGTAGGTTATTCATCAGTTACTGTATCTTATGTTCATTTTTTTTAAACTGTAAGTCACATTGTCATTAATTTTTTTTCACAGACAGTGAGAGATTGTGTGGCCTCCACTATTGGTATTTTTTCTACTGTTTCACATTCGTTTGAGACTGTTAGGAAATGTTATGTTTGAATATAAGACTTCTCATTTGGTACTTCTGTGACTATTTAATATATAATATTAATTTTAAATGTAGTGCAGTGTTTTACAAGAAATACTTCTGCACTAGAAAGTCTGCAGAAAGGCTTATTTCTTACAAGTCATGTAGGTTCACATGCTGCACTATATTACTGGCTAATGACAGGTGGACTTGAGATTCTTCTCTATATCCAGCAAAACGAATCTGAGATCAAATTTTAAAAAATGCTGCACTCACAGCATAACACGTTCTGTCATCTTCATGATCTCTCCAGTTCACTTAAGTTAAAGAGATTAGTATTTTGGGTGGAGATACTAAAGACAAAGAGAAGAGACGGGAATGATTCAGGATGCACGGTATTTCCAGTTCAGTCTGTCTGAATATGTACAGGCAGATTTGCATGTTTTGAGAGGACGTAAAAAACCGAAGCTTCCAATTACATCCCAGTTAATACAGATTTTACACCTGTAGGAGTGAGAACATCTTTCACTCACTATGCAGTGCCCAGGCCAGGGAGTTAAGTCTGTGTGTTTGAATATCACTTTTCTTTTCTACACATAGTGTATTTCTTTTCATTAAAAAACATGCACTGGTATTTAAAAATGTTGCTTCTGCAGACAAAATGAAATGACTTGTGTATTGGCTTGTGTGCATTGCCTTTTACCTGTGTGTCTCAGTGTTTTACGTATACAGGAGGAATTATTGTCCACATTTACGTTTGTAGAAACTGAAATAAAAATGAAATTGCTGCTGCAAAAAGCAACAAAAAGCAGAGGGAAATTTAAATTGCTGTTTTATTGCCTAAACCTCACCAAAGGAAGGTGTGTGTGCTTTGGCTGGTCTGTCTGTGGGGATCTTTGATGAGTATAGGAAAATGTAGGCAATTGTATACAAACACAGATCTCTTGCAACTCAGACTCTTCTGTTTTAAAAAGCTGCTTATCTTTCCCAGTGAAAAAAGAAAACTGAACCTGGTTTATGATCCAAACATTTGTCTTGAGACTTAGATGATGTGGCTTGTGATACATTGTATCTATAGTACGCATACTGAACTGCCAAATTTTTCGTTTATTAATATATTTTTTTATGAAGATTGTTGTTCTTAGCCTTTTTTTTTTAAATGATTGCCCAATGTATTATAATAACGAGGGAAATATATGTCTTTTAATCCTAGGCTTGACAGTACTGAAATGGACCACAGTGAAAATGAAGAATTCACACTGGCTTCACCCTTACCAGGAAAGAAAACTGACAAAAGGGACGACTCTGATCTTGTAAGGGTGAGCTGTTAAAAACTAATGTGATGATATTTGAGATAATCCAAAAAAATATGCTGAAACATGAAACTGAGCTGATACTTGAAACTACTGGAAAATGTGTTTAGAGTTGGATATAAAAATACAATCAAAAAAAAGGTTCTGTTTCTCATAGAATCATATAGGTTGGAAAAAGACCTTTAAAGGTCATCAAGTCCAGCCATTAACTCTGCACAGTAAAGTCCACCACGAAATTAAGTCCCGAAGGTTACTTAGGCTTTGGAGAGTGGTAATATCATTACTAATTCTTACCAATGGAGATATATAGATATATATACACATGTAGTTCAGTAATAAGAAAGGTTATTAATGAGGATGTAAAACATTATGTGGACTTTCACTCAGATGTAGTGCTTAAATATGTAAAAGAAGTTATAAGCAGGCTAAATAATATCTTAAGCAGTATTTATACTTGTATCAGAATAGAGAAAAATAAACCACCAAAGAAAATTATAACGCCGTGGTGCGGTGTGTTGGTGGAGAGATCTCTGCTCATCCCAAGAGGAACCTGTTGCAAAGGAACCTCTGGTGGTGCTTCTTGGCACCCCGCAGATCAGCTCTCTCACCAGTGCGGCGGAGACACGCAGCCACTCTCACACTGAGCTGGCCAGCTCAGGCGTCACTAGAGGCAAAGAGTTAGAGGCGGCCTTTGCTGAAGCCCCGGAGTTTATTACTTATCTGTTTCGATGCATTTCGGGGAGGCAAGGAGGCAAGGGAGCAGGGGAAAGGGTGAGGCAAGGGGGGAAGGGACCAGGGGAAAGGGCGAGGCAAGGGGGGGAAAGGGCGAGGCAGGCAGCAAAAGGGCCCGCTTCCGTTTGGGATAGTCTTATATAGGATACAAGGAGGGAAGTGAGGTAATACGAAAACAACCAATGGGGATAAGGAAGGGACAGCGTGGGGGCTGGACCACATCCTTTTAAGGACACAAGGAATGTCTATCTGTAGGCCAGTCAGACAGACCGAATCTCCATAGGGTCCATGGGAGAGGTCTTTGTTACTGTTGGTTCAGCCGACACAGCAAAATTATAATTGTATTGTAATTCTAAAAGCAGGTCAAATAAAATAATAATACTTTCCCATATTACTAGTAAATTTCACCTCTTTGTGCCTTAATAGCAGTTGACAGTCCGTAAATATTGTAGTATTTGGGATATGCATGAAAAAGGAATAAGATCAGATTTGTTAGAATTGGATTTTCTAGGCTGCATTAAGGATGATGTCCTGTATCTGATGTCACTGCTGCTTTATTTCTTTTTACTGTCTCTGACATTTCTCTTTTCTCTTATTATGTCATTCTGGTGTATTTTTCTAGGTTGCTTGGGACATAAGCTCCTGACTAGTAAAAATTCCTGAACTTTTGCTTGTCTTGAAGTATAAATAACTATCTTATACTGTGGGAAAAGCAAACCAGTTTATAACTAAATCAGAAAAATCTAGAATCTCTTGTCAAAAAAAAACCAAAACACTTTTGTAAACCCTAAAGTCTGAGAGTCCAGACAGCTCCTGGCATGCAATTCATGTTTAGAAACATTAGTTTGAACTGGTAACTAGGAAAGCTCAGTGATGAAGCAAATACAGGTCGGTGTTTTGAGTACTTTCAAGAGCATCATTCCACTTTGAATCTTTAAGTGAGTTGCTCAAGGTCGTGGATTCAGAACACATTTTTGGTGTTTTGGAGATGGGGAGCAGATTACAGCAAGCATTAACTGAGAAGTGGGATTTTAATTGGGTAGCAGAAAGTCCATGTTTGAAAGGCATCACTCTTCAGGATATTTGTCCAGATTAAATCATAGAGTAACACCTTAGTTCTAAGGTTGTGGGACACTGGCCTCAGGGAGAAACTTTACTTTGAAAATTGGGAGCAGTTACTTACCGGCTAAAAGGAGCTGCAGTGACAGATGTGCATGATGACTGCAAAAGCAAATAAAGGGGGGAATAATGAGAATGTCACTGAAGAAATGAACTGACAGATGTCATCATTTTTCTTAGTTTCTTCTAGTGTAATTTTTTGTCCTTCAATTTCTTTTTCTTTTTACCCTCATATCCTTTCTAGATTTTCTTTCTGCTTTTCTTGAAAAAGGTGTTTGGTTAAAGTGGAGACATGAATATGCAAGCTGACCTCTATCTTATGTCACAAGGCAGATGTAAAGGGAAAAAAACCTTCATTCCAGTTTTAAATGATGTAACTCTGATTATGCAGATGAAATTTCAATGAGGCAAATACAAATAAATGTGTTGAAATACAGTAGTTTTAGTATGAAACAAACATTGGTATGAAACAGAAATACTGTAAATATCTGGACTTTTGGATAATTTAATGATGTGAAATGAAAGAGTCATGGTACCCATGAAATGGTGGATGGGTAATATTTTCTACTTTTTATTTTTCTTAAGGGTAAGGGTTGGTTGGGGCGATGTGGCCCTAGTAGCTGCTTATTGAAATCTTTTCACTGTTTATGGCTCTTTACTGTGCTCTTTAGAGAACTAGAGCACGGAGAGGTAAAGGAATAGTTTCTGTTTTCAAACCTTATGATTCAGAAAGGGTTCTACCTTTGCTGATATGTTAGAGGGAAGGGCTGCCATCCAGAGGAACCTTGACAGGCTTGAGGACTGGGCCCAGGGAAACATCAGGAGGTTCAAGAGCTCCAAGTGCAAGGTCCTGCACCTGGCTCCAGGCAATCCTCAGTATCCATACAGGCTGAGGGATGAAGGGATTGAGAGCAGCCCTGCAGAGAAGGACTGGGGTCACTTGTGGATGAGAAATGGGACATGACGCAGCCACATGTGCTTGCAGCCCAGAAAGCCAACTGTGTCTTGGGCTGCATCAGAAGGAGAGTGGCCAACAGGGCCAAGGAGGGGATTCTTGATGTCTCCTCTATTCTCTTGGGACCCCCATCTGGAGTGCTGTGTCCAGCTCTAGGTCCCCATTAGAAGACAGACACGGAGCTGTTAGAGCAGATCTGGAGAAAGGCCACAAGAATGATCAGAGGGGTGGAACACCTCTGCTAAGGGGAAAGAGTGGGAGAGTTGGGGTTGTTCAGCCTGGAGCAGAGAAGGCTCTGGGAAGACCTTACTGCAGCCTTCCAATATGACGGGGGCATATAAGGAAGATGGAGAAAGATTTTTGTTGTGTCCTATAGTAATGGGGCAAGGGGCAACAGTTTTAAACTGGAAGAGGTGAGGTTTAGATTGGACATAAGAAAGGGATTATTTATGCTAAGAGTGGTGGGACATTGGAACAGGTTGCCCAGAGAACTTGTGGATGCCTCATCATTGGAGATGTTCGGGGCCAGGTTGGATGGGGCTATGAGCAACCTGGTTTAGTGGAAGGTGTCCGTGCCTGTGGCAGGGTAGTTGGAATGAGATGATCTTCAGAGGCCCTTCTGACCCAAACTATGTTTGTTTTAATTCTTGGGTGGGTTTTTTGCTGCTCAGAGAAAATTTTGAGTATTGGCACAGCTCTGACAATAGTGGCTTGGCAGCTACCACTAATTCCTGTGCTTCCTTCTACAGTTGTACAGTCAGGTTGCCCACACTCTTCTCTGTTAGTGCCTTGCCAGTGACAGCATAGAAGCCAGGCATAAGCACCCTGCAGCTCACAACAAGAGCTGAAACCACAAGTTGGCAATTCCCATCTTCGCTGTCTTTATATTTTCCTATTGATAGAAATGCAGTTATGGATGTTCTGTCCTACTGTGTTAGGCACAGCTGAGGATACCAGTGAGGAAGGCCTTACACACTTCAGGGTTTTAACTACTCACCTTTCAAATAATCTTTCCCCCTAGTCTGGTATTTTATATGTAGGTGTGTGTTTATGTTTTTGCAAATGTTTTTGAAATGGATATGGTAAACAATCTGAGACAGCTTGTATAATTTGAAAACTTTGTCTTGTTGGAGGAAGCTTCTACGTGTGACTGTTTAATATGGCAGTTTAATTTTTTAATTTAATGGTGCAATCTTGCCTTTTCAGTCAGAGATGGAGAAGCCTAGAGGAAGGAAGAAAGCAGCTATCACAGATTCAGAAGAGAAGCTAAGCATAGACGACCTGAATAAACTGGGTCAAGAGCAGAAGCTTAGAGGTAGTCAACGGGGCAGGAAGAGACCTGTAGTTGTATCAGAAGCTGATGAAACACAGTGGCAAGAGGAGAAAAGGCTAAAAGAAGATGTGATAGAAAGTGAGGATGAACAGAACAGTCCACCAAAGAAGGGGAGAAGAGGACGCCCTACCAGAACAAATAATGGGGCAACACCAAAGGAAGAACCAGTGGCAAAGTCATCAAAAAGGAGCAAAAAAAAACAACCGCCAGCAGCTGCAGTGGAAGAGGAGGAGGAGGAGGAAGAAAGGCAAACTGAAAACATTGAACAAAAACCAAAAGGCAGGCAAAATAGGACATCAAAAAGAACACAGCAGAGGTAAGTCCATCTTCTTGTAAGCTGCGTATTTTTTCTCTTTGGACATTAGTTATAATTTGATGCTTTGCAATTTGGGTCTTCTCAAAACAGAGCAGAACCATCTGAAACTAGTACAGTTGAATCAGCACAGTCTACGCCACAGAAAAGACGAGGAAGGTCGTCACAAACACCACCAGCACAGCAAAAAAAAGTGTAAGTGTTCTAAATCTGTGTTTAGTGAAAATTAAATAATGCCTCTGTGCCCCCAAGCAAACCTTTACTGAAAATATTTCAGAATACTGTAGTTGACAGTTAAGAAAATAAATTGCTATTGTTTTTTCTAAAATGTTTTCCTTAGCTGCTTCTCCTAGGGCATCTCACAGCAGAGCAAGAGGCTGCAAGTAATTTTAATGTGCTCAGGTAGCATGTTTGTAACTTTGCTTTTCTAGGAGAAAAGTCAATAAAGCATACAAGGGCCTTGAAGACAGGGCTTTATTAGGGCTTAAAGGAGAGGAAAGTGGTCCTGTTTCTTTTGGATAGCAAGGAAGAATCAAATTGTTGCTGTGGTGAAACAGAATTGTGGAGAATTAAGTTTATTCTGATTCTCCTTAAATTAATGTTCATTTTCTAATTTGTGGTCTTCTTACTATCCACTTGAATCATTTTCATGTGAATAAAATGTGTTGTAATCAGTGAAGGGTAGCAGATTCTGAAAATTCTGAAGTGCATTAAGTTCCAAAATGAAGGTAAACTCTGTCGTTGGCTAGCTTCATTTTCTTGCGCCTGCTGTAGGAAAAGACAGGTATCTCTACCTTTTCTGTACATGTATCAATAATATATGTAAGCAGAGGTGCACAAGGGGTTATTTGCCCTCTTGTATTGAACTGCAGCTCACGGAGAATATTTACTTTTCCAGAATCTGTTATAAATTCCATGGGGTACTACTTGGGGACATCCACTGTCTGACACTGTTGTATATCTCTGTTGTTTTCCTGGCTTCTGGGCTTAGTTAGCATCACATTGCTCTTCCTCTGGCAGTGTAATGTGCTGACTTGCCTTATACCAGGCATCTTTCCTACCGGAGACCCTTGCCTGAACAAGCTTGTACCCTCATTTCAAATCCTGGGCTCACTCCGGATCACATGATCTGGCAGTTTGCATGCACAACATCCCGACCTTTCCAGTCTTCTGTTTCCCTGCCTCAGGTCAGACCTCTGCTGCTCCTTTACTCTGTAACCAGAAACACAGGACCCAACACTGGTTGGTTACTCCAGAAGTCACTGCTACACGTGCAGTAGAACAAGAGTTGGAAACTGCTACTGCCATGCAGGGAAGACATCCCAACAAGTTATTGTTGGGTGATGTGTTATGTGGTGTTTGTTAAAGATGCCGTTTACTAAATATTTAAATAGCTTTTCTCAGTGAAGTTGGTGTGTTTCTTTACTCCATTTTAAGCTGAGAGTAAACTATATCACTACCCACAATCAGTAACAAGCATAGCTCTTGTTCATTTGTATGTATGTTGTTCCTGTCAGGGGGAGCCCAAATAAGTTGTTTCAGGGTTCAAAGTTGTTGGGTCTATTCTAGATTTCATTTAAAAAAAAAAAAAAGGTGAGTTGTGTTTGTTTGTTTGTTTGTTTATCAGACCACTCACATTTTGACTGTTCTTTTTCCAAATCTGCAAGAAAAAGGTGAGACAGTAGTAATTTCTCAGTGTTCAAAGTGCATTGTAGTCAAGCCTTTCTCCCTCTCCTACATCCATATCTATATCAGTTTTAACTGAAGAAAGTTGATAGACTGAGCCAGCATTGTGTACTGCAAGATAAATATATTTAAACCCAATGCTTGAAGCTTTCTGGGCTCCTTGGGAGTGGATTTGGCATAAGAATTTGGGATTTTGCATATGAGGTGATAATGTATCCTGTGGGTGATAGTGTATAACCTATTTCTGATAGCAAATTGGGTTACTGATTAGCACATGTGAACAGGCTTATTTTTGTGGTACGTGAAAAGAAGAACTTAGCTTGTGAATAATTCTTCTACTTCCATTTCAATTCTGTTGCTTCTGTCAGTCTTGGAAGACTTGAGTAGGGCTAATTTGTATTAAGGGATGGCATATTGGTTGGTTTGGAAATACTATAATTGCTATGTACTTGAGAGATTTTATTTTGTCTGAATTTTAGTGGTTCTCAGGATTGAAAATTCCTACCACTTCTGTGATGTGAAAGCATCAGAGTACAGTTGTTTTGGATCTGTGCCCCGACTGGAGATTGAAGTCTGTCTGTTGTGTGCCCGGAACTGAGTTTCCGGTTTCATTTCAACCAAAACGTCACCAACTTTGGGTGCACCAAGACTGCACCTGCAGTAAATGGGATGATTCCGTGATTTGATTCTGTATTGTGCTACTGTAATGTGGGTGCAGTGGGGGAGTTTTGGATACATCTGTAGTTGGCTGTTTTTAAAGGCAAGGAGTGTCGGCTAATTCTCGTTTTAAGCAAATGGGTGCTTTTTGCTTGTGACACAACTCCCATAACTAACGCAGACAGTTTAAGATATTGTCGACTGATGGTTCTTGATTATCCTGATTAAGGTATTGTTGTCCGGATTATCTCTAAGATAGCTTGAAAGATTTGCGTTTACGTTCATTATAGTGTTAATTTAATGAGTCATGATATGGGTTCTTCTAGGTCTGAAAAAACATAGATGCAGTTATTCAAATTTTGTTGTGCATAAAGTCCTGGAGGAGTAGAGTGCATCTGTTAATGGCATTGAATAGAGAGAAAACCAACAAACAGTGTTCAGTCTCTGGCTCTTTAGCTCTTCCTGTTCACTGGTTAGTGTTGTGTCAACCTATTTTGGCCTGTATTGTGGCACTGAAGAGAAAAATCTGCTGTGTCTGTAGAGGCAAAATTGTTCAACTTTGTGCTCCTGGCCCTCTGTTATGGAACAATTTTGTTTTCAAATGGTGTTGTCCAGCCTCCTAGTTTCACTTCAGTTCTGTGCATGGATGAACTAGACAGGTGTAAAAGACAGCAGCATTATATAACATGAAATGGTAAGGCTGCTGTTTTTGTGAACTAGAATGTTTGCGCATACAGTTTGGACATATTGCAGATGTACCTGTGCTGTGAAGTTGATCTTTCTTTTTCTTCTGATTGTAGCCGTGCGGGACGTTCCAAACAAGCAGCCAGTAAAGAGAATGAATCCAGTGAAGAGATGGACGTGTTTCAGAGTGGTTCCCCTGTCAGTGATGACATTCCCCAGGAAGAAGTAATGGAAGAAGAGGAAGTTTCCACAATCAATGTAAGAGAAATGCCTGAGCTTTTCTTTGTGAGTTTTTGTGGTGTGCTCTGTGTACTGATGATCTGAGAATGACCTCTGTTCTTAGAATGACTTCTCCTGTTTTTAGAACTTAACCTTCCTCCCTTAAAATGAATGGGATGGTTGTCAGCTGCCACAATTGTGTAGTGGAGCTGCACTGTAGTTTCTCAGAGAAGCTGCAATTTTTAGAAAATGTCACTTTTTGTCAAGTATCTTGGAAGTTTCTGTCTTGTGTAGCCTTTCTTATCTGTATGCCAGAGTTGTGTAGCATCTAACGGGAATTATTTTCCCGGTAACTCCTGCCCGTTTTTCTCATCTAGACTGTAATAGTGAATAATAAAGCTTCTTTATACAAAACAGACACACAAAATGAATGGTACTGGAAAATAAGCATGGGGTCTTGGAACAGAATCCTAAACTGATTTCTTCCTCTTACCAGCATACGTTAAAATGAGTTCACTCTTATATTTATTTCATACAAATACACTGGCAATGTTAGTTGTCATACTAAAAACTACACTGAGAATGCCTTCACACTTTTGGATACATCTGATGGTTGGAGCATCTGAGTATATGAAAACTCTGAGAAAGGAAACTGGATTGTTTTGAGTTTCATTAAGGATGTGGGCTCAGTAACATCAAATGAAGTTAGGTCCTGGTCATTGACTGAGATTTGTACTTGTGACAAAATGAGTAATGAATGCTACTGTGTACAGATACTCAAACATTACTGAGTGAGACTGAGCATTTTTTTCATTATAAAATGTATTTGCTCTTGAATTTTTCAAAATTTTTCTGTGAAAACATTTAAAATATCTTTTCTCCAAATAGGTCCGTCGCAGAACTTCCAAAAGGGAAAGACGATGAGTGAGCATGTAGTTAGTTACCAGCCTTCCAGGTGAAAGCTTTGAAGAATGCTTTTAATATAAAGCTTGAGACTGAATGAAGCTGTTAGTGCACAAATGGGGTTTCTGAAGAAAAGACAAAACCTATTTTACTGCCCCTGCATTTGCAGTCCCTAGGTCACAAGCTTTAGCCACACACATGTTGATATCATTAACTGTGGATTTTTGTGAAGTGTAATGTGCGCTGGCTTTGTAGACATATGAACTAAAGAAGAAAACTGTAAATAGTTCTTTTTTTAATGTTTCTGACTTAAAAAGTGCTTGTATAGCTTTTATCTGCGGCTTTAAACTGACAGTACCCCAATGTTTATTGGATCGATTGATTTAAAAAAAGAGCAGAGTTTGTTGAAAATTGATCTCAAGCAATATCTGTCAGTGTTCGTATTTGTACTCTTGTTGACATTTAACTGTGAAAAACAAGTCAGTTGAACAAATAGTGCCACTTTCTTCTGCCACTATTTGTAGAGGAGAAGAGGAAGAAAAAAAATGTCTTTGTTTCCTTCATGAATATAACCTAGTGTTTACCTTCAGGCACCTACCTATCATCAGAGGTGCTAAATTACTTTCTTTTACAGTTGAACAATATTGGATAGAATAATACAAGAGATGCAAATTGGGAAAGAAGTTTTGTTTTACACCTCAGTATTGATGCCAGACTTTTCTGGACTTGTAGTGGCATTGAAAATTCAAAAAGGATTTAAAATATTTTAATTTTAAAAGTGTGTTATTAAATAATGTACTGAATACCCTACCCATTTTATCTTCCCCTATCAGTTTTTATTAATCTACTGTATCAATAAAATTCTGTAACTGAGTTTTTAATAGTCTAGTATGTTAATGTGTATAGATATTTCCTTCTGAACATGATGTTCACAAAGAGCAAATTATTACTACATTATAATATGAAATCTGATATATAAACATTAGTGAAAATACAGTTCTTATTACAATGTAAAGTTAATCACAAAGAGAAATTTTATTGATGCAGTGTGTCTTTATAAAGCTGTTCTTGAGAGCCAAGTGTTTTGTATTTTATAGTGAAGTTGCATGTTTATGAAAAATGTGCTGAAAATGGGATGTAATGTTTTTTTTGAAACTCGTATCTAGCAGTAGTATATGGTAGGTTGCCTCATGAGAGATCCTTTTATTGAGAGTTTATTGTACCTTTCTGTTTTGTTTTTGTTTTTTGAGCCAAATTTTTTTGGTATGAAGAGCTAAGTTTTTGTTAAATAACCAGCTGTCGATTATTACAGTCAAGGTATTCAAGATTCAAATGAAGCTCCATTTTTATTTTGTGCTACAATAGAGAGGTTGGTTTGTGTTGGGGTTTTTTTTTGTTGTTTTTATTTTTTTTTAGTTATAATCTGAAAAAAAAAAAAGAAACAAAATACATAGAGCAGTATCCTGTTTGCAGTTTAACAGTTTACAAACTGTCTTTGAACCAAAATATATCAGTTACTATACTCTTCTTAGCCAAGCACACATCATAATTTCAGGTGCTGTTCTCCCTCTGGTTCCCTACAGTTGGCAACACATGAAAAATCCATTTCTAACCTAAGAAAATTGTATTTCCTTGAATAATGGAGCATTTTCACATAATCTATCAATAAATAAGATATTGTTGCAAGGTTTCCTGTAAAGATTATAGGAAAGGATAATATTAAAACACAGATTTACCGATTTCCAAACTGTAAGATCACTAATAAAGCAAGCAACCCTTAGAATTTTTCCATTATGCATTTTTTTTGGTACCACTAGGAAAATGTAGTATAAACAATTAGATTATTCTGCCTCATCTTAACTTTCGCCCCCCTTCCAGTATTCAGCTTTTCAACATTTATACCTATAGATACGGGGGAAATGCTGCCTAGAAAGGCAGTTATGGTTGATGTGAATTGACTTTGAAATAGTTGGCACAACAGAACTGGCTTACTTATGCTTCAGCAGTGCAAATGCAAGTTGTTGAGGGTTTTTTATGGTATAAAATGATTGAAAGCTAGCTTTATATTTTCCTCTTTGACAGAATTGCACTGAAAACATTTATGGAAGATGTACCTTTAAGTCAATTTTATACAAAAATATGAAAAATTAATGCTGAAACTGCTGCAGACTCTTGAGGCTTTATGTGCATAAACATGGTTAGGTTAAACTTCATGGAATATTGATGCACCATTACTGATCATAATGTTTATTGTAAATTTAAACTATAGTTTTGCAATTTAAATGTTGATTTCTTGGGTAATAATGTGTAATTCATTATTTCTTGAGAAATAGGCACAGCAAATATGTCATTCTTATATTCAAACCTAAGTTCATTCTCATCTCATATAAAGAAAATGAATATTTTATGTACTAACATTTTGAGATCTGCGTCCAGTAGCTACAGTAGATTACAATTATGTATAAAAGATAAATTGCTAACATTCAGTTAGCATGCTCTCCTGCAATGATAAGTTTATAAAAATGTACTGTATTACATTAAAAGATCAAATTGAACTCACTGTAACAAGTTCCAGTATGACATTTTTGTGAGATTACCAAAGTATCTTGCTGTACTTTGCAGCAAATAAAGCTTTTGTTACATTTCCTTTTCTTGCTGCAGTGCAACAGGAAACTTTCAGTGATCTGTAGTTCATATGCAAAATCCAAACAGGGATTGTAATCTTGATACTAGTGTTTAAAAATAATTCACTGATTCCAGAAGCATGGTGATTTTTTACCTGTCACCAACTGAGATAATGAATATTTAGGGCTAGCTAACCCACTAATAGGAAGGAAACATGAAAGTGTTTGAAAGTTCTAATGTGACTATACCTATTCCACCTCAGATAATTAGAATCCTGTATTAACTATACTTGACTCCGCCAATTGACTTTATTTTCTAGCAAATTTTTTCAAATATTTTGACACTTGCTGTTTTGACATTTCGATCTCTGTGAACAAAAACATTAGTTTACAAAAGGATACTAATATTAAAGACATTTTCACCAAAAATGCATATGCTCAGTTTGTGAGTAACTTGCAAAAAACTCAAGACTTGAATGCTAAATACATTATTCTGGCATAGCATTTGTCATCTGATACTGTAGGAAAGGCACCACCAAACTTGAGAGGCGTGTGTGCAGTTTTCTTGCTGCTTTTATTTGCATGTGTAGGTTTTGACAGATTATCCAAGTCTGCTTTTGTGAATGCACACGGTAGGTTTTGGATCCTGCAAGTTTACTTATCATTCATACTTATCCCCATCACTCTGTGGGGTTAATTCTTAAATGCAGTCATCCTGTGCAAGTATGAGTACAAACCCAAGAATGTTGTTTGAATATTCTCACAGTTGTGCACACAGAGGATATGAGGATCTTAAAACAGGATACCAGTGATAAGCAAAATTCTGAGTTTGTGGATGCAATAATTTTGCAAACTTGCCTGTGTTTAAATATATATAGTGTAGAGGCTGATACATCTCTACCCCATCCAAGTAGGTGCAGTACATATTTTACAAATACTTTTTTAAAGAGACACATTCACTGTGTTTGATCAAGGCCGCATGTCTACAAACACATGACTAAGATGACTTCTCGATGGCCATCCTGCTACTCTGATGGTTCTGTAATGACCAAAATGACAAAATTCACTTGACCAAGACCAGTCATCCATCAGGAGGAGTAGAAGAATCTGAATGCATTCTTTTTTCCTGTTGTGCTCACAGATTGCCATTCCAGTCTTTGCATCTTTGTTGGATGTTGCCTTTACAAAAGATGTTTACTAATTTAGGTGCAATATCCTAACACTGACTGAAGTGACTTCTATTCCACAGACAAGCAAACTTCCTGACATGTCAGTAGGTTTGCCCCACATCCTTAGGATGTCCTCTTCATTGCGTACAGCACAGCTTCTGCTATTTTGTTGATCGTGGAAAAGTAAGAAGCTGAGTGTTGGCAACTTGCGCTGGAAATACAGAGAAAACTTCCACCCAATTTGCTTTAAAGTTCTTCACATTCTGCTGTCTAAAAGATCTGATCTCTTCACAGTGGTCCCCAAGTGCCATTGTATTTGTGTGGGCAGGATAAACATGGTCTTGTATAGTGTGTATAGTAATGAAAAGGTTTCATGCTTGCGTTTTTTTCAGTGCCTCACTACAGTCATGATGCGGTTTTTAGTAGTACTTTCATTTCTGTAATGAAGATGTATATTGTATATTCTTTTGAAACAGCAGCATCATATCAATGTAAGAAGGAAGAAAGCCTCTAAATACAGATTTCTACCCCTGCAAATAAGTATTTCAGTAATCACGTAGTATGTTGGAATTATTTTAACATACAGGTTCTTTGAAGGACGGATAACATCTTATAAGGTGTTTGATTTGGCTAGCTGTGTTTCCCATGCTTGTATCCTACCTCACGTATGTAGACACAAAGGAATGCAATATTTTGCAAATCAAAGCAGTGTTACTGAACACTGTCCCTGCTTACTTAGAAGTAATTTTGTTATTAAAAAAAAAGTGCAGGTCACGTATTTGTTAGTGGTTCTGAACAGATTCAGTGAGCTGATGGCTTCAGATAATATGTTCCATAATACTGTGTCAGTATTGTTGGTTTTCATTATTTTTCTATAGGTAGAAGACAATTGCACAAGGTAGGACATGCAGTATAAGAGAACATGTGAACTTAGTAGCAACATTAATAGTGGTAACTTCAGTTGGTGGTACAATATAAAAGATTGTGTTAGAATGAAACAGTCTTACCCTAAAAAGCTTTTTCATTACTATGTTTGGAAGACAAGCTGATAACGTAAAACAGCTTTCTTCTTGGTCACAGCACCTTGAAAGAGTCTGGTTTGGAACAACTGGCTTTTTTGGTAGATGTACTTTAAACTTTCAGGTTCTTGTGTTCCTTGTAGTATATTTCTATTCAGGAAAATTAGCTTCTTGTAAACTAATGATATTTTAAAGAAGAGAAGAGTTTTTAATCCTTATTTAATAAAATAACAAGGTGTTCATTTTAAGCAAAGAGGTTTTTGGGGGTTGGCTTTTGTTGGGTATTTTTTATAGCCATACATGTTAAGTAAGTGTGATGTACATCACCATTTTTGTGGAGTCTTTGACCTGCAACACACTGAAAGGCAGTAGAAACTGCCTTTGTGTTTTCTCCAAAAGGCATTTACTCTTATCCCTCAATGACCGTTTCGAAAGGTGAATAACTGGAGAAGGGAGAGAAAAAATGATGGTTTAATTATCTTCTGCTATAATCTGTATGGTTTAGGTGATGAAAAAACAAAAGTGTGGTCAGGTGTGTGGTTGGGTGAAAAGTAGGGTATTAGAGATGAGTTACTGATTTGAAAGGTGATGGAGAGATCAGTAAAGAGTAGGGAATCAGCAGATAAATGAGGTAGGAATGCAGTTTCTTGATACCAGATGACCTATGATAGGAGTGTTCTACTCAAGATGAAAGCCGAGATGGGGAAAACTAAGTTGGTGATGATGATATTATCATTATTATTTACTTAAGAGGGGAGAACTGAGGATATGTTGCTTTCTTTGATTTGGAGGCAAATGTGTAAGAACATGCATAGAATTGAGACTAATGCCCGGAATGTTTGTGGAAAGAGGGCGATGGCTACTGCTGAGGGCAAATGTCATTAGTAAGGACTTTGGAATAGTTTGGCAAAAGAGGATTCTAACCTCCATAGATAGGAAGTAGGGCAGCATTCATTTATGTGCTACACTAAAATTGGGGTAAAAGAAGTCAAGGCATAAATCATTGGGAAACAAGAGCTTTCAAAGCTGCCTAATAGCAGTAGCCTGCACAGGTCCACATTGCAGACGGCAGCATTTAACCATTGGAATGATGCTTCCTACAGTGCCTCTCATTAAATCTTTCAATGTAACCTCTTTTCTTAGCAGCATTTTGTGAAACCCTCATTATTTGGTCTTCCTTACTAATTTCAGTAGCCTGGGAAGCCTAATTTCTTAGCAGCCTGGGACGATTCTCCCCTTCCTTCACATATGGATGTCCTCTGGTACAGGACAATGTGAGTCCTATGCTGAGTCATTGCTGCTTTTCCTTCCTTTCAGTGGGCCCCAGCCAGCCAGGTTTCTGAATCTTTCTGTTTGCGACATGGGCTCTTTGTTGAGAGGGTGCTTAGTCACTGAATGGCCCCCTCAGGGAAGCATTCACAGCAACAAGCCCGACAGAGTTCAGGAGTGTCTGGATGACGCTCTTGGTCATTAAGTTTATTTTTAGGTAGTCTTGTGAGGAGCAGGGAGTTGGACCTGATGATCCTTGTGGTTTCTTTCCAGCTCGAGATAATCTGTGTTTCTAAGTGCAGCTGTCGTGCTGCTTGTCTCACAGCCATTGAGCTGTAAAGCAAAAGCAGTCCTTGGACTGCAGGGCGTATTGAAAAAGGTGTGGTCAGGTTTGGTAATTCACAAGAGAAGCAGTAGTTGAACTGCTGCTACATTTCGATGCCTCATTTTCCCAACATCTAGTGAACCAAGCTCCTTCCAAGGTTACAGGTTATAGTACTTCTCCAAAATTAGGAAGGTGTCTTCCAGTATCTGGCCTGTATCATCCAGTGCAATGGCAACTAAGGACTCCCCTGAAACATAAGTAGCCAACTATGTGTTCCCAAATACACTTCGTTTTGTAAGTCATAAGGAGGAATAATATGGAGAGATTTAGGCTGAAGTTTCCATTCACTCTTTCTTGCTCCTGGTATTAGGGAAGAAACAAGTCTTTGGTAGGAACGTGAAAGAAAATGAAGACTATTGCAGTACAGGAGATCAAGTTTTGCCAAACCATTTTTTGTAGTTTGTTGGAAAAGTTACTTGTGAAATATGTATCACTTCAGCAACATTTAATGATTATGTACTTGGGTGCTATCCTGACAAATGTGTGACAGTGGGCTATGGGATATTTCACTAATTCTCCATGGGATAGTATTTAATCTCTGTAAGGATCTAAAAATTAATTTTGTTTTCGTCTTAAACTGTTCTGCTACTTTTATTGTTTATCTATCTTTTTATAACTGTTGTTTAATATCTGGTCAGCATCCATTGCCTGTTTTCAACTTTTGCACTTAAACAAAATATGGAAGTGAGAGATGGCCATGACACAGAATTGCTGTCATTTAGTGCCATCATATTTACTTTAGATAAAATATTTGATGTAACATGAGAAGACTTTAAATCCATACTTAATTCATTAATATGTTCAAAACTTGTGACTTTGACATCTTAGTTTCTGTGCTACTATTTGATATTGAATTTGGAACATTGTTTTATTTTGTGTTGTTTTCTGTTTATACAAGAAAAAGAACTCCTTAGTACTGTAGCCATCCCTGCTTAGGACCCACCATCCTATTTAAATTCAAGACTGATGAGGACTTCTAAATAGTTTAAGTAGCTGGGTTGTCCCATTTTGTTATAAAGGCAAAAAATAGCCGAAGTGTTCCTCAGTTAAAATGTCTGGGGTGAATGACAGAGACAACTGGAGGGCTTCTCACAGTGGATCCCCTGTTCTAATCTCTGGATTCCATGTTCCTGTTAATGAAGCGTGATGTTCCTGATAGCCATTACCTCTGCTAGACATAGGGAGATACTAAACCTCACATCCTTTTGTATAGTCTTTCAGCCACATTATTCCATTCCTCTGTTGTGTTAATTTCAAAAGGAGTGGGAGTTTCATCTCTGCCAAGAAATTACTTCAAATCTTTAAATCTTTTTCTTGTGAGCCTTTTGCTTTTGTGTGTAATTTGTCTGTCATGGTCTTGATATCAAAAGGTATTTTGATGTTTTGTTGTTTTGGGTTTTTTTTCACCACGTAAGTTCAGACCTTTGGACATCTTAAGCTGTTCACTTCTCCTGCAGGCATTCTGTCCAGGTGTTCTGCTATTTCTAGCCAGTGACTGTACAACAGGATAGTAGTCTGTGTTCAGGCCTTCTGGGAAATACTTCTAGGAGGTGAGTGGTCAGAGTGGGTTCTGCCAGGACTCGGGTGACTTTGGGAGTAGTGGTTGAAGATCTGCTGTATGCTGGTTATCCCCTGTGCACCTGCATGCAGCCTCATCCATGCTCTTGCAGATCTGGATTTCACCACACAAATTCCATCATGAGAGCTCATGGGGTCGTCTGGCCCACTGATGTGACACAGCATGGTGGGTTTTTTTGAGAACCTTCTCCTGTGCTTGACAGTAGCCAACTACCGCTAAACTACCAACTACACTAAAAGTGGTGGAACATTTTCATGGGAGTGCAGGCCAACTCACTTGAAGAAAGCATTAGTTAGTGTATGCACAGTGGGTGAGCTTTGAGAGACACAAGCATTCTGCTTGGGTTTTCTGTCATTTGGTATCTACTGCCGATACATTCCTGCAGCTGAGAGGTGCTGAAATGCTGAGTATGAGAGGAGTGAGAATCCAGAACATGGCAGCTTGGTGTAGGGCAAGGGGAAATCTCCTGTCTCACATACCAGAGAGAAATACAACCATGTAGGAACCGTTGTTATTTAAGTAACAGATGTGTGTATTTGCTTCTTTTCTGCCATTTCTGCTGTTAGTCTGATGTTTTAATTTTCTACAGAGCAGAAACTGAAATGGAACAGTTTTGTCATGTGTACATTTGTAAGAGAGGTCAGGTTGGGAGTATGTGCTGAAAAACCCAGGTGTTCCATGGTTTTGGGTTCTGTGCACAGCTGTGGCAATGTTTATTTGCCAGAACTCCAGTGCCTGTTCAGTTGTGCCTCTTAATTTTTCCTCTTACACATTTACATTTTTAATGTGCTGAAAAAGGTTTGAAAACAAGATTTCAAGACTTAAGCATAGTATATTGTTTTTCTTATTTGAACCATGGTTCTTACTTTTCTTCTTATGGTATAGACTGCTGTGGAAATAACGACTATGAAGGGGAGAGCTACCAAACTAGGGAGAAGTTCAAGTCCTCATGGGAGAGTGGAGTTCACTCTTGCTCTACACAACAGGCAGCATCTGAGTTCAATAAAACATTGGCAGTAGCCATGGAAAACTCCTCAGAAGGAAAGTGTGATGTGCTAAAAAAATAAAGTAATTGGCACATGCCCTGTTATCTATTTGGGATTTTTGTATCTTCTATACCTTTCCGTTTCTTTTGATGTTTCTGTCATGTTCCTCTCCGCTTTTATACTGTTCCTTTGTGTTAGTCATGTCTAATGACACAAATACAAATAAGGAAAAATGAGTTTATCTTAAAAGAAAGACTGGCTAAACCTCCTAAAGTTCTGCCTGCTTTGTCACCAGCAGGTGCATTCTGCTCTTTTCTGTATATTCACAGGCCCACAAGATTTTGGTGAACAGCAGTGATTAAAAATAGCCCCCGAGAACGAAGGTTCATCTCCCACCATCACTCGAACATGTACCTGTTTGCACAGATCTGCTGTGGCTGAGAGCCAGAGCTCTGCAAGAGGAAAACTCATAAATGAAAAATGATGGAATGGAGGAAGGGAATAAATACTCTTTTCAAACCCTATGAGAATATCACAATAAAAAAAAAAAGGAGATTCACATGGCCTTTTTCAGTAATGCAGTGAATTTGATATTGGTGGTGTTTGGGTGACTTACTGAGAAAATGTCTCTATAAATAAAAAATCAAAAGTATTTCAGTCCTCTGCAAAGGGGAGTAGCTTCACTGAACACTGCATGGACAGTCATGTGGTGACCAAGTCACATGACACCTCCTCTGCTGAAGGGAAGCAGTATAAATTCATGTTACTGAAAGAAGACAGGTAATGGGTTTAGATTCTGGCAATGGAGTATCAATTCTCTCAACTTAGTGAGCTTGTGTCCGAGGGAGCCCTTTGCCCAGTCAGGATGCAGGGCTAGATGATTTCCTGGTGAGGTGGAGTAAGAGGTCAAGGGAGGAATATGCAGTTAGAGATACAGAACAGGCATGGATCAAAATTATTTTGCCAGTCAGAGATTTAAATATGCAATAGTAGATGGAGCTGGAAGATGAAGATGTGATTCCTGGGATGGGAAGAAGCTGCAAGCTAGACTCCACCCTGGGCTGGTCCAGGTGGTAATCCATAAAGTGTCTCAATCCAGGCCCTATTTGAATCAGATGAGACAGGGAATGAATATTCTGGCTGCTCATACCGAAACATGTTTGTTTTTTTTTTTTTTTTCCTCTTACACCTGTAGATAGGCCAGTTCTTGGCTTAGGAAGTACCAGTCAACAGATACAGTGGTTGGATGAGTGGACTCAGAGAGCAGTGGTTCAAGGGCTACTCTGCCTCAAGGCCGGTACCGACTGTCTGGGATCTGTCCTGGGATGTGCTGTGTTTAATGTCTTTGTCAGTGACCTGGAGCAGGTGGCAGAGTGCTCGCTCGTGAAGTTCCCAGATGACAGAACATGAAAGGGGGCAGTCAGCCTGCTGGCATACAGAGACACCTAGAATCCTTGGGAAAATGGGACCACCTCATGAAGTTGAATAAACACCCATAGGAAATCCAGCCCCTGCACAGGAAGAACCCTTGGCCTTGATGCAAGGCTGGGGACTGAGTAGTTTGGGCAGCAGATCTGTTAAAAACAGCTGGGGGAGCTGGTTTCAATACATCACAATGAGATATATTAATAGGAGCGAAGTGAGCGGGTGATTAGTAGGTGGTGATTATCCCCTCTACCCAGTACTTATTAGACCACATCCAGATACTTTGCTCAGGTTTGGCACCCTGAGAACCCGATAGATTCCTGTGAGTTCAGTGGAGAGCTGCCATGATGGTCAGGTCTGGAGCACAGGCTCTGTGTGGGGAGGCTGGCGGAGCTGGGCTTTCAGCATAGCTTTGGAAGAAGAGCAAAGAGGAGCTTGCTGCTACTGACAAGGAAGGTACTCAGGTGATGGGCCCAGGCTTTTGACAGCAACGCGTGGCGGGAGGAAGGGAGACAGAGTCAGATACTGAACCTGGGAATAAGGCTGGATGCAAGGAGAAGCTTGCAAAGACAAACTGACTAGAATGGGATCAGTAAGGCATAGGATCAGGTTGCCCAAGGAGAATATAGTCTCTCTTGTAGATTTTCAAGAACCATCTGTGTAAAGCCCTGAGCAACTTGGCCTCACCTCATGCCTGACCCTACTTTGAACTAGATTTTGGCCTACAGGCCTTCTGAGGTCCCTTTCAGCCTGAATTATCGTATGACCCCATTCCTGTAACAGCATAGCTTTTGAAGTGGGAATCATGAAATAGGACAAGTTTCCCTGGCTTGACAAATTCAGGTCACTCTATTAGAGCATTCAGTTTTTATTCCACCTGCCACTTAGCATCACCGCTGGTGAGTGTTAGCATAGTTTAGAAGATAACAAATACAAAACTAATAGATTGGTTATTCTTAATCTTTTAGATGTGGGTTCAAAATAGTTCCTCATATATTTGTGACATATATATGCATATTTTAATATATATATTCCTATGCCTGCACACATGCAGGCAGCTTGAAATCAGATTTTCACTTCTAGCTGATTTCTAGTTATCACTACCAGGAACATATGCATTGTTATGCTAATACAGTATGTATTACTATTACAAGTCATGTAGTATATTCAAGGCCCTGTATGGCCATAGGCTTAATTCATGGTTCTCCTAATCCACTGACTACTAAATTCAAATCTTAAGATACTGTGATGGACTTTTGATCTGGATAAGTAAGGAACTACTTCAGCATAGTCAGGCTTGTTTGAAGAATTTTAAAATTTTTTGGTATGGTAAGATAATTATTCCTCGGTGAACGATTGCCAACCCTGAAGACAGACTTGGGTTGCTGGAGACACATTTGGGGAATTGCACATCTGTTGGGGCAGCCAACAGTGCAGCATTTTGTGCAGCAGTTTCTGGACTGTGCTTTGAAATCTTGAAGGTGTTCTGAAAGTTTCTCCTAGGATTGACAGTGGACTCTGAGAGACATTTGAGGAGCATCAGTGTTCTGCTGCTGCTGCATGTGAGGATACTGCAACCTCAAACGGGTCTGGCCTGTTCCTGAAAAAAGGGGGCTCTGAGCTACTGTTCAGCTGATTCCTGGCTGAAGCGGACGCAGGCCTTTTCAGCAGGTATGGGGCAGCCCTCTAGAAGCACTGCCTGGCTGAGAACACAGCTTCCTATAGCAGCAGTCAGTGCAGGACAGAGGCAGGGACCTCGCTGTGAGCAGCAGCCACGTGCCCTGCCATGGTGAGGATGTGCCACAGAGCACAGACCCAGCAGTGCTGGGTCAGTGGCCCCTGTGACATCAGCAGCCTCAGCCTGAGTGCAGCTCCTCAGGGCTAGGGCTGAGGAATGCTGGGGATCTCTCACCAGGGCTGAGGACGTGGGCTTTTGTGCCTGGGAGGGTCCATGTTGCCAATTAGCAGAGCTGTGCAAGGATGAAAGTGGCTGTGCATCATCAGGGATGACAAGAAAGATCCATCAGACCTTCTCTAGGACCTTGCAGGTGCAAAAGCCTGAAAGCCCCAAAAGCTCCACTTGAGGATGCAGGCAGAGTCTGTTGGGTGGGAAAGCAGGACTCCCACTATGTCAAAGGCTGGTGTCTTCCTGGGCCTAGAAGCATGGCTTCTGCTCCCCTGCAGATCTGCTCCCAGGGAAGGGATTCACTCCGGCAGCAAACCAGAAGCTGTAGACTCCCTCCAGCAGATCTCCGTACCTCAGCTGGTAGCCCTGGAAGAAAGCAGATAAAGACAGCAGGAGGAGACTATCTGCTCACCCAATCTGGTATCTAGGGAGGCCTGCTGTGGTCTTGGACTGTGCTTTTCCTTGTGGGCACCAACAGTGTACCTTGGGAGACTAGGAGCGACAGGGGAGGAAACAGTGACCCACTATCAAGTTGTCTGGTTGATTAGGTTGACAAACAAAGGGAATCAGGGTTAAAAAAGGGCTGAAAGGGGCCAGTTTTGAGAAAAGCAGAACTTTATGGGGAAAAGTCTGCTGCCTCTTCTGGGAAACTGATACACCTGTATGCCTCTCTGAAGTGCTGATACACTGACACACACAGCATGAGGAGCAAACAGGAGAAACTGAAGATCTGTGTGCAGTTGCAGAGCTGTGATCCAGTTCAGATCACAGAGATTTGGTGAGGTAGCTCACATGACTGGAGTGCCACCATGGATGGCTGAAAGCTCTTAAGAGAGGTTGGAACAGGAAGGGAGGAGGGGGAGTTGCCCTGTACGTGAGTGCAGTGGGGGTGCATCGAGCTCTCTGTGGGATGGAGGAGGAGCCAGCTCAGAGTTTATGGGTCAGGATTAGCAGGCAGGCCAACAGGGGTGACATTGTTGTGAGTGTCTGATACAGACTGCCTTATCAAGAAGTAGACAACTTCAGACAACTGAAGTCTGGTCCCTGGGGTACTTTAGCCTCCAGGGGTTCCTTCCTGCCTCCAACTGTGGTTTTGTATTACTCTGCCTTCTAGGTAACTGCAATGAAAATACCAGCCATGGGAGCAAAGCCCTGAAGAATTACATAAGGAGTGTTATTGCTGCAGCTGAAGGAAGACACTCTAGATGATTTATCTCATTGCACAAGGACCAAAGACTATGGATATTTGTAGCTTGGCCATGCCTCATCTGTCACATTCTTCCTCTTTTAAGGGATGGTAGTGTTTTGGCTACTGCAATGTGCCTGGCTGGTTATGGCGGAGAGAGCAGGTTGGATGGACCTTGACTTTTCTATCCTAGAAAGTCAAAATTTTAGCCCCTACATCTTGAACAGAAACACTACATTGCCTTCTCTCCAGCAGGCTTTTTTATCCCCCTAAACTGGACAAGTTAAAGAGCCTGATAGCAGAGCTGTTCTGCTGGCAAGAACTGGAGAGAAAAGGGTGATGGAACAGCTTCTACCTCATTGCAAAAAGGTTTTATTTAACACATGGTTTGGTTTGTCACCCAGTTCTCTCCTATAGCAGACTCCCAAGAGTTATTCATGGGTAAACAGGGTGTTTTACTAGCAGACACACTACTGTAACCAGGACCGTTTCCATTAACGTGGTATGCCACAGGGATAAGTCTGTGTGTCCCTTCATCATAGAACTTATCTTTTGAAGAAAAAACAAGCCAAAACAAACCCAATGGCCCTTTTCCTGTGTTATGTATGTCATAGTTATTGGCAAGGATTTTAACTTTCCTTCCTGCAAGGATGGCTTAGGGTTTCTTTTAGGATGTGGGAGATGCCAGTGTGTGTGATGTGAATAGCCAAAAACAGGTCAAGCAGAGGAGTTCATGACTGGACTGGAATTTGTTGCAGAGAGAGGCTGAGATCAAGGAATGGAAAAGTGGCTGTACTGGGGAGCTGTACTGTACAAGAGAGACAGACTGCCTCCAGGAGTGGCCAGAAATGGGTATCTAGGGGAGAATAAGAACAGGATAAAAATATGCAGTAACTCCCCCAGACATCACTGTTGCTGTGAGCTATTTTCAGTCCAGAGGATTTCCTGAGCTAGTTGTGGTTTAACTGTTTAATAACTTTCAATGGATATCTCTTCCAAGTCCAGCTTCCCTTTCATCTCACAAAAGCTACGCATGCAGGGTGCTCCCTGGCAAGCAGCTACTGTGTGAACTGCCTCTCATGATGTGTTTCTGAATCCAGTTCTTACTGCTTTCATTTGACCATGCCTAGTTCTGGTGGCAGAGGACATGCTGAATGATCAGCCCTTGACCACACTTTTAATGATACTCAGACATTTATGATACCGCTTCAGTTACCTCTGGTTTGGGGTTTTTTTGAAGGCTATAAGGAAGCCATTCCATATCTTTCATTTAAAATGATACCAAAGATAATCAAACTTCTCCAGTTCTGTTTCATTTTGACATGAGGAGACTGGCACTGTCCCCAGTTTTGGTATAGTGATGGTTCTTTATTTCTTCTTATAACTCCAGCCCTGGGTTTTCTTCTTTGAGCACTGAACTGCTGTTTTAATGAAAGCATCTACCAAAATGTCAAAGCCTTCCTCAGGAAGGGTAACAGTCAGTGGAAAGTGTATCTAGAAAATTCCCTAGCTGTGGGAGAAATTTAATTCCTCCAGCAGGGACTGCAATCCTTTGCCTTACCCAAATAAAGCTTAAATGGCAGAAAACATGAGGAGAAGAGACAGTACTTCCTTAAACCTTTGTTTCCTTTAAATGCTGTTTGCTCTTTGCCTCAGACAGCTGAGCCCTCTTGCTTAGGATCATGAACAGTGGACTGGCCCCAGCATAACAGAAGTAGTAGGTGAGCCAATACTTCATTATCCAAACCCAAGATAGAATTTCTTCATCTGAAACTGTTCAGTTTCCCCTTACCATGTATTCTCATTAACTTCCTTCAGCCTATTAAATACTCCCAAATTTCTCAGTAGTTCTATTATCTTGCTTACATGCAAATTTTTACAAAATGCTGCATGTCAAAGTTTACTTAGGCCTTGAGAAGTGTCTGCCTTGACAGCTGCATTTGCCACTTGACTACCAGCCTGGAATTTTTGTATGTAACTGCTTCTTTCTATTTTTTTTCTACTATTAAAAAATTACCAGTTTTGCAATCCAACCCTCTGCACACACTAAAATCAGTAAGACAGTTTTTTGTTTTCAGTAGGATGAGAAAACTGTCCAAGATCAATCTGTAATTCACTGGAATAGTGGTCTGGTTTTCATACCTAAGGAAAGGGTGCACATTTCTCAGTTGTATGAACCAGTATAGCATTTGATGAACTTAGTAGCTGGTAATGAGTTAGCAGCACCTATAGAATGACCATAATACTCTGTTAGTCTGCTACTAAACAGTCAAAAAACCCCAGCAGCGTAGGCTTGTAACATCTGAATGAAGACCTCATTGGTAGTGCCATTTTGTTAGCAGCAGCCCCCAGTGCTTACAAATTGCTTGTTACAAGCAAGCAGATTTTTTCGTGGCTGACTTCTTCAAAATTTATGGTCAGCCCTGCAACATTTGATTCTTTAAGTTGTGTTTCACTTAGCCTGTGGTACTGTCATCTGTTTACGCTTCTTTGTCTCTCTGTTCCATGTTGTGTTGGCATTTAATGAAAATGAGCTTTATAGCCTTGATTTTATTCTTTCCTGAGTAAATATATATTTCTAAAAGTTCTTCAGAAACAGGCCTGATTGTTTGAATGACTTAGAGGCAGCTGAATGTGATCAGCAACGAAAAAGGTGCCAACCCTCCCACACACACATTTCATGTTGCTATGAACAATGCCTGAATGTGTCCATGATTCTGTTGGGTAAGATGATGTCATCCTGGCTTTTTTCTTACTTACATTGGTACAGATGTGCACATCAGACTTTGAGAGACTCAAAAACTTCATGCTGTAATCAGCGACAGAAAGACAGAGTCATAATGGCTCAAAATGTTTTGGTAGTTTCTCTAAGGTTGATTAATACCCTCACATTGGGATACCCTGTGGCTTATGGTGGGAGGGATCCCGGGAGCCAACTCATGGTGGCCTGATCTGGGGAGCTGCACCCCAACCTGGAGTGTCCCACTCACAGCTGCTGTCCTGAGATGGCAGCAGAAGGTGGCTCCCAAGCAAGGGAGAGGTGCAAGAGGACGTGTCTGCACCTTAGCCCTTCCTCACCTGACAAGAGCCCCTTTGGGCTGGGCTCTGGACAGGCGCAGGCAGAGGTGCCAGGGTGCTCGCTCTGCGCACGCTGCCTGAGCAGCTGTTCCCCATCTCCTCTGGGGGAAAGGGGCTCTGGGCCAGGCAGAAACCTCGTCCTGCAGCCTGGGTCTGGCCCGCAGACCCCAGTTGGTCTCTACCAAGCTGACCCATCCACGCTATAACTGCACTGAAAATTATCTGCTTCTGCAAGATTTATATATTTTAATTAGCTTGGTTTGATGTGTGATGTGTGGGTAAAAATGAGCACATTCTGAAAGCAGTTTCTGCTACTGTTTTGAACCTCTGTATCTATAAATCCAAGACTGTCAACATGTATTAGGTTTGATACTGTTTCCAAAGTGGTGTTTTATATTCATGTTGGTGCTGTACATGTATTGAATAATTTTTTTTAATCTAGGAAATTAATGTTATTGTTGTGAGCAACAAATAGGCTGTTTGAAAAGGCTAAGGCTGAATTATCAGTGTGGCCAGTGGGCGTTAACAGGAACTGCTTTCTTTGTTATTTTAATCCAGTGACATTGCTGATAAGGGGCTTTGAGCTAGGAGAAGAAAGCAGGTTCGGTGCCTCTGCTTTATAGGCAGGCATTCTCTCTGAACTATGCATTATGGATCATAACAAACAGTTTAAAAGCACAATATGCAGACAAAAATATCCAATCATCTGATAATAATTTGGATTGCAGTGCAGTAATTTAAAACTTGTATACTTTCAGGAAAGAATAGATGTAGATGCTACAGAATCTATATGAAAAAAAGGAAATACAGGGCCAGTTAGGGTATGTGCATAATGACTTTAAATAGATAAACAGTGTGGCAATTAATTTGAATGGTGCTCGGTAGAGCAAGTGCCCAGGGAGGTGTGGAAGAAAGCTGAAGGGAGCAAAAATTCCTGGATACTCCTGTAAGAAGCTGATGAAAGAAGAAGAATTACTTAAAATAACTTAAATATTGACTTGTGCTCTGGGTAATTTCCATCTGACATAGTGGAAGTTCCTTTTTATCCAGATTTTAGTCAAATCCATCCATGCACATTGTTATTGTGAAGAAAGATTATTTTCTCAAAGACAATGTTTACAGTTTGCAAGATGATCAAACAGATGGTTTAAATTTGTTCTGATACTCTGTGTTTTTTCACAGTCTCTTTGTAAGTTAAATAAACTTGAAAATGATCTGTCTAGAACAGTGTCATTTCCCAGATGAGATGGCTGCTTGAGGACATGCCTTGTCTTCTCTCTCCGAAAAGATAATCCTCAACTTCAGTAAATAGCAATGACTGTGGTTCCCTGCTATTTCAGGACTTTCGCTTCTCTCTCTGCTCTCTAAAATGAGCCCATGACCTCACCGCCTCATATCATAGCTTCTAAAAGAGGTCCTTCATTATCCATTGTCCATGGACATTGTCCATGTCCTTTTCTGTTCCTTGTTCTGTTCCTGTTAGTCACCCTGACTGATCCAGTATAGATCCTGTCTTGCATGACAAGAGGGAGCTGGGAAAAAGCAGGGCAGCATGAAAGAGGTGATATTCCCAGTGTGCCAGAAGTGATATTCCCAGCGTGCAGCTATTCAGAAGTGCAGACATTTCCTTTTAGCATCCCTCCAATTGTTCAAAGTCTCTTTTTCCTTGCTGGCAAAGCACCCACCGAAGCCCACAAATGATAGCCATGTGGGTCGTCTTCCAGAGGGCTGAACGTGTCACTGTTTGTCCTGTGTGTTACAGGCTGACGCTGCTTTCTGAACTAGCTCAAGTTTGTTCAGACTGGCTGGTTTCAGTCCTCGGTAGCAGGCAGAGCAGCAGCCCTGGTCTGCCTCTTATGCAGTGAATGCAGTTAAAAATCTTTTGATGTGCTCAGGGAAGCTTTGATAATGAAGGAGCTCTAGAAATTGTATTTGTGCATGACAAAACAAGGGGGAAAAAAACCTTATTTCTTTCTTTCCCCCCTCCCCCCATTTTGGGACAAGGCTTCAAATTCAGCCTTGGGTTGCTGTGCACATTGCTGGCACCATTTCAGTGATATATATCTGTTGCCTTTGTGAAGGACAAGAATCTACCCCTGGACCTACCTCAGCAAAGAGTTTGGCAAGGTGCTGGACTAATTCCTTTCCATATCTAATTTAAGCAGAGCAGAATTAGATTGTAATTGGACACCTTTGACCTCGTCTTCGTAGCTGTTGTCTCTAAATCATTGTTAGTACATCCAAGCAGTCCTTCAAACCAATGTAAAGACCAGCCAAGAATATTAATCTAGTGGCTCTTTATCTTCTTCGCCTGGAATGGAAACGCAGTGTCAGAAAAGTGTATAACTACACAGAACCTGAAACTTCCCCTTTCTTCCCTCTCCATGTCTTTTATTTCATTTTTCCAAGAAAAGGGATTGCTATTGGTATAGAGATCTTTTTTTTTCTCTTCTTCCTCTCCACATTTTAATTTCTGACTGAATGGGAATCTTTGTTCTTTACTGATACATATACTACTGACAAGTAGAATTAAATATTATTGAGATAGAAAATTCTTTGCTGCTTTTAGCAGCAGCAGAACATTCAAAATGGTGGACCTTGTATTTGTCTTTCTTCCTTCTTTAGAAAAGGCCTCAGCAATCAGATCCTCCTCAGCCAAGGTAGTTTGAGTGGTCAGTTTTAATGAGACCAGGATAACAGCAGGTAACCAAGGTAAGTCTAATATGGACATTATTTATCCCATGCTAAATTATAATTTGCTATTAGCTCTGTGTAAAACCCATGGCAGTGGGCATAGCTGACACCATGGTGGTTTGGAAAAGTTAGTAGGCAATTTTTTTTTCATTTTTAGTATAGTGTTTGCAGTGAGAAGAGCAGGGTACATTCTTTGTAAGTGCCTTTTTTTAAAATGGCGTATTTTTTACAAACTTGTGTGCATCTATGAACTCAGGCTCTGCAAGCACGTTTCGACATAATACTGTCTGCTCATGGAGACAGCGGGGCCTGGGAGTGCTGTGAGGAAAAGGAAGTATTGTGTTGTAACCATCTTCTTTAGGTTATATGCTGGTGTATTCTTCTGTCTCCCTGAATGAGCAATATAGCTAATCTTTCAGGTGGCATAGATGATGTAAAACTTACGGTACTCATTTTGGTGACACCCCCTGTTACACTAGCCTGGATTTCCAAATGAAAAACTATATTTCCAGGTCACAAATACAGTTCTAGTGCCCATGTATACAGAAGAAAATTATCCAGTGAAAATGTCATTTCATCCAGAGAGGGAATGAAAACAAATATATGCAAATTTAAATCATAGAATCATAGAATTTTAAGGGTTGGAAGGGACCTTAAAGATTATCCCATCCAAGCCCCCCCTGCCATGGGCAGGGACACTTCTCACTTGACCAGAGTGCTCAAGGCCTTATCCAACCTGGCCTTGAACACTGCCAGCATTGGGGCATCCACAACCTCCTCAAGCAACCAGTTCCAGTGTCTCACCACCCTCACAGTAAAACTTTTCTTCCTAATATCTAACCTAAATTCCCCCTCTCTCAGTTTGTACCCATTACTTCTTGTCCTTTCACTATAGTTCCTGATAAGGAGATCCCTCTCCAGCTTCCCTGTAGGACCCTTCAGGTATTGGAAGGTTGCTGTGAGGTCTCCTCGCAACCTTCTCTTCTGCAAGCTGAACAGCACCAACTTTCACAGCCAAACATTTTGGTGTTTCAGCCAGCCTGTTCCTCTCAGCAATAAGCAGAGACCTCATAGTACTCATGGGGTAAGCAAAGGGAAAAGATCCAAGCCCACAGCCTGGCCAAAGCCTCTCCTGCTTTCTGGAAGGGTATCCGGCAGAGGTGAGCCCTGCAGCGATCCCGCCCTGTGTACACATCTCCTGGGCTATAATGTGCTAGATCTCCCAAAACGTGTGTGCGTTGTCTTTTTTGTTCAACACCCAACACCCCCCATTTTTGTTCTGTAACAAATAACTTGTCACTGGGGCTCCATTACTCTCTTGGGTGAGACCTCCACTGCGAATTTATTATTTACACTTCTGTGCTCCAAGATGGGCACTGGCAAATGTGCAGCAGCAGACGAGTGCTGCTGGAAGGGTTTCTGGTGTAATCTGAGGTGACAGGAGAGTGAAGGGATGTGGGGACAGCCATTAGCTAGACCTGTAGGTAGAGAAATGTTTGTTGGAGCTGGGTTCCTCCCGTGTTTACAAATGATTAAGGGATCTGCTTAATGTGTTCAAGGACCTATATGGGGATGCAAATTAAGCAGAATTTTAATGAAAAACCTCTCAGAAATGGGCATTTTGGCAATTTTTTTCAGGCAAATGTTCAAGAGCTTAATGTTAGTCTAGAGCAGGTTTGGTGCTGCTGAGGATTCCTGAAGAGCAGCAGGGTTTTAAGCAAGGTGAGGAGACACTGCCATGAGGGGAATGAGGACAAAGGGCACGGCACCAGCGTCAGGAGAAAGGGGGGAAAAAATCCCAGAAAGAAGTGTGAGCTGTGGCTTGAGGGTATGGACGGGCAACTTCAAGTGATAAAGGTGCATTTGAGGTAAAACTGCGAATCCCTGGATAAAAGCAGCTCGGATTGCTCTGCGGCTGTAAATAGCGCTTTGCTGGGGGTGGTTTCAGGGGGCTGCTGGCCTCAGCGGACATCGCCGGTCCCGAGGAGACAACNGGGTGCAGTATTTCCGCCTAAAAATCCCCTCTGAAGCTGCGGAACCACCCAGTACCTGGCAGATTGCATCAAAGTTAATGGCTCTGGTGTGTAGAGCTGTTCTGCTTTCCTTAAAAACGTCCTGGGGAGGGATACTATAGAGAGAGTGATGTTTGTTTCCATTTTATTTCTTCAGAAAGCAGACAGCGTACTCAAAACTGATTGGAAAAACATAACCTTGAATGAGAATTTATACACACACACACACACGCACACACACGCACACACAGGGGAATTTGCAGGTAAATTAGTTTATCCTACAAAGATGTTAGCCAGTCCAACTACACAACATACCACATCTGTATTTGGCATTACAACATCCAAGCACATGATTTCCATGAAGAAATATATCAAAACCCAAAAGCTGTTGCTATGAATTGCNAGGGGGCTGCTGGCCCCAGCGGACATCGCCGGTCCCGAGGAGACAACGACGACGCTGTCCAGGGAGGCAGCAGGCCCGTGCGGCTGCAGGCCGCTATGCTATTCTCATTCCCAAGGGAAAGCGAAAAGTAAAGGGAAAGGGGAGGGGTGGCGGCGGCGCTGAGCGCAGCCCGGCCTCGGAGGCGGCCCCGGCAGGCCGTGAGGGGCNCCTGGGGAGGGATACTATAGAGAGAGTGATGTTTGTTTCCATTTTATTTCTTCAGAAAGCAGACAGCGTACTCAAAACTGATTGGAAAAACATAACCTTGAATGAGAATTTATACACACACACACACACGCACACACACGCACACACAGGGGAATTTGCAGGTAAATTAGTTTATCCTACAAAGATGTTAGCCAGTACAACTACACAACATACCACATCTGTATTTGGCATTACAACATCCAAGCACATGATTTCCATGAAGAAATATATCAAAACCCAAAAGCTGTTGCTATGAATTGCTTCTAGTCACTCTTCAAAGTAGAAGCCCTTTTCATAATTTTTTTCCTCCTGTTTACTGACTTTATATTTTTCTCCTTGTTTTCTCCTCTCTTCTCTTAATACCATAGGGGAAAAAAGTAAAAAGTGTACATGACTTTCCAAGGGCTGCTTTTCACACTAGAAAGAAAACCTCTTAAGTACAGTATTTCCCAAGAAAATGTTATGAGCAGCTGTGTTTCAGAAAATGAGCAGCCCAACTAGGGCTTGGAAAGAGCTTGTCCGTTCTTCAGATTGTCCTTTCCACTGCGACTGAAACATTAGTTTTGGTTTTACGCCACAGAAATACACTGTCTGATTTTGGCAGGGAAGTCGCCCTCCCCCATTGTATAGACACTGTAAGACAATGTTCCTTGGCATTGATGTTTGTGTTTAGTGACAGAAGTTACTGAGATATCAAGGAAGTGCCATAGAAATGGTCCAACATCTAGGAAAGACATGTCATGGTACAAGACCTACAGAGCAGAACTTATGCAGCTCTTTGGAATGACGAAAGATGTACGAATGAAGGTTTATGCGTTTGTTTGGTTTTTTTTTTTCGATTTTGGTGATGTAGCTGAAAGTTAATGCATCTCTCGCAGCCTGAGTGTGGCCAGGAAGTGAGACACACGAAGGAGTGAAATTACCCATATGAAGGCCCTGAGCAGAGCACAAGTTCTCTGTTTGTGCCAGTGGCATGGCTTGAGAAGCTTGCTAATGGTTTTCGTATTCTGTAAATACTCCCATGAATGGGATATCAAGGGGAGAGAGAAGAGCTAATTACCCTGACTTCATCTGCCCAATTTCCTTCCTGGTTAAACAGGGCTGACAAATGCCTTGCATGGAGATTAAAGCTACTTTATCATAGAGAATTGTAATTAGGGCCAATCATCTAGTTCTGTAGAAGCTCCAGTCAGCCTGATGGTAGCTCCAAAGAGCCCAGTGGCTGTTTGATTCGACGTGAATGGAAGAACCCTGCATATCATGATAAATCTGACAAGCTTTTTAGCTGTTTAAAAATAAACCCCAACACTGGCTAGATGTTTAGCTGGTTAAAAAGCAATGGCCAGACGTTGGTCACTTCCTCAGCTGTCAGAAGCAGACTTGAGAAGGCAATATTTTTATATTAGTTTTCTGCCTTTCTGGCCTATTTTTACCAATGAATTTAAGAAAGATGGAAGTGAGTGAGGAATAAAATCTATAGGGTCAGAAGTCAGCTTTTCCAGAGCAGTACTATATAACTGAAAAATGAAAATATCTTCCCCCCTACAGTTTTTTTTTTTGTAAAGGAAGCATTAGAGTCAGTGCTGGGCTCACCCATGTTGGCAGGTACTGTCAGAATGGAGCTGACCCTAGGCCTGTACATGCCATGGGGCTGCCTTCCTCACCTATCACCTGTGCTCTGTGAGCTGCCTTCCAGCACTGCAACAGGCTTTCCATGAAGGACCCCTCAAATTCTAGTTTTTAGTTAAGGCTGTGACCCAGGAGGAAGATTAGTGTATAATTTAAAGCTTCCCAGGTTAAGTTTAGCTTATCTCTGTCCAGGTGTGTGTCACAGCAGAGCTCTGGGGTACAGCACTCATCAGGGAGTCCTGTGGAGACAGAGTTGCCCACTTCTTTTGGGCTAGGGCTGGCTTTCCTCCTTTTTCTTTTCTTAGCAGCAGCTATGAAGGGACTGGTTGAATTGGTCTCTGCCTTTCAGACAAACATTTAGCAGAAGAACACCTGTACCTGTCCAATGTCACCTTTTAAAAGATGTCTGGAGTCTTCTGTTCCCTTGTACAGGGCTGCATCACAGATTGACTGTTAGCAGAGAAGACGCCCACAGCGTGCACAAAGCTTGGGCAAGAGAGGAGAGATGAGAGGACTTGTAAACTTGACAGCACTCACGAACTGCAAATGCCTTTCCCACATCTCCAGTACTTCAAAGCCAAGGTCTGGGCTCAAGTGTGTCAGCAACAGCCTCGTTACCACCAGATACTGAGGGCATGCCCCTTTGTGTTCAGTGTGCTCTTACATAGGTAGCAGAAGTGTTCCTTCTATTACAACAGTGGTGCTGATGATGCCAAGATGCTGCTGTGGCACTGCTTTGCTGTGGCTTCCTATGTCCTTTTTGAGAGATGCTGCTTAGCAGGATCTGACTCCTTGTTCCACAGCAAGTGTGTCTCTGTTGTTCCCAGACGCATGACCTTGTATTTGTAAGCATTGATTCTCAATTAAATTTGAGCTGCTTCTGTCCACCTCTGGCTTTGAGCAAGATGAGAGCACAGGATAGGCCTAATGCTCATTGATTTGAAAAAAAAAAAAAAGTAAAATCCCTTTTAAACTGGATTGCAGTGGCTCCTGAACTCACTGGAAACAAAGTCCGCTTTAAAAATCAAGCTCCTATGGAAGCTAAAATGAACACTTTGGAGTGCTCCTTTGTAGCAATTCTATCTTCTCAGTATAAAAGTCAAGAAAATAAGCAGGAGTTATGTTTTAGGCTTCCATGCAGGAAGACAAGGAGTGCAATCTCTCTCATTTTCCTTCTGGTTAGGTTGTTCTGTTCAAGATGTGATGTGGAGCCAACTTACAGCAAAGCAATTTCATTTCTCAGAGAGATGAGAACACAGAATAAGGACCATCAGAGTGGCAAGGTACCAAGTTAGACGTATCAAGTATCAAATAGAACATAGGCTCCTCCACCTCCTGTGTGCTATTCCTGCCAAAGTGAAATGGGATAGTGTTGAAACACTGAAATACACTGACCCTTTAAGCCCCAAATCGTATGCTGAGGAGACTGTGCCCTACACCTCAGACAAACATGTGAATCCTCCTCAACATGCCAGGACTCGGGGTTCTAAAGTGAAGTGTGGTGTAATTGTAAGATCAGCCTGTTTCCTTAAGGAATACAGTTCTATACTGTCTTGTTAAGGAACCACGAGAGTTGATGTAATGTTATTCATTAATGAAGTTCAAGGGTGAGAAAGGGCAGTAGGGATGGGATGATGACAAGAAAAAACATGAGCAGCGGATATGACCTTCCAAGCCAACTGGGCTAACTGGGCGAGAGCTTGCAGGGGCACAAAAATGTTCACGTTAGACGAGGCTGTTCTTCAGACTGCTGAAGAGCTGTTTACTTGTTCTGCTGATTGCCTCTGGCCAGTTTTAATCCTGAGAGTATGCCTGCCATGTTCTCTGCTTTGATCTCTTTCCTTCTAACTCAAAACACAAAGATGTTATTAAGATAAATTAGTAAAGACAGCTCAGGAACTGGGTGGGAAATGCTGATCATCATCTTCCCTGGAGATAAAGTAATCCCCATGCTCAATCCCCATGCTCAATCAATTCAGAGTATGTAACAGCTCTGAACAACTCCTTTGAAACATGGGAAAACAATGGTGCTCTATGAATTGATTGTATTCGGCCTAATTATAGAAGACCTTTGAATAGGAGTACTTAGAAATAAACTGGAGAGAGTGCTAGAAATGTGCGGTGCTGAACAGCCACATGAGTCCATGGTTCCACGGGCTGAGTAACCTGTGTGCTGTAACATTAAATACCCTCTCTCTGTGGAGGCCTGGTTTCATTAACTGTCAAGCAAGGGAGTGGAAGTGCTCTGGAAAAAAAAAAGCTATATAAACTCTAGTAAAGAAAAACGCATGAGAGTGTCTGAATCATGTGGCACTGTTTCCATTTGAGAGCAGCCCTCAGGAGTTGTTTGGTTTTGAGCAAAATGAATGAAAGTTGCAGTTTGGGCTTTTTGTGCTTTCAGTGTCTCTGCTGAGATGACAGACCCTTTTAAGAGCACATAGGTTAAACTGGTTAACTTGAGCAATTGGAGATGACAAATACCCTAAAAAGAGAAAATAAGTTCAAGACTTCTTCTGGAGAGAGAGAAGATTAATAGCATCAGGGTATTTAGGTAATAATTTCATTAAGAAAACTCTGACTTAGCCTACGGCTATAATGCAAACCACTGATATAACAACTACACTCCTCAGTATTTTCTACTTCTAGAATAATCACTAATAGAAATAATCACCTGTTGACATAATCTCTCCTAAATGGTATAGTAAAGAATTGCTAAAGGTATACTACCTTTTGCAAAGATCAGTGTAAATCTGAGATACAAAATAATCAATGTGCAGTTGCTATGTGTTTTATAATTTATGAAAGTTCATGAACATTTAACATTGCTTGCAGACCTGAGGGATGCACATCAGAAGCAGCATAAAACACAAGGGTACATTGCAGAAAACAGGATGGGGTAGTATCTCAGTGCATATAGCAATGTTCATAACTCTCCACTAGCCTGGCAGAGAGTCTAACCATGTTAAACAAAAATTTGTGATGTTTTGGTTTTTATTGTGTTTTGTTCCCTGTGGTAAGTCCAAGACTCCACTTGCACTTGTAGGCCTAATGAGGAGTTGCTTTTCAAGTATCAGTGGGTAGATAACCTAAGCATCCTTTGACAGTTTGTACTATAGGGAACAGTGAGGAGTAATTGTGAATAAAGTCATCTCTGCATTTTTGTTTTAGGGCAAAATAGAAATGACAGTGTGACTGGGAGGTGGGATCAGTCCGGATAGGGGCAGCCAAGGATTTAAGGAAATCCTTCTGGGAAGTCCATTAAATTGGACATGTTTGTGACCTTGAACCTTCAGTTAAACAAAGCTGAATTTTTGTTGGCTTCCAAGTTCTATTCAGCCTGATCTAAAATGAAGAATAAGTGAAGTGAGCACAAACAGCACGTGTTTCTGAGCCACAGGAGTTGCTCTAAGAGTGTCACAGGGAGCTGCACAGCAGGAGCTGTTTTGAAGCTGACTTGAAGCTGGCAAGGTCAGGACCGAGAGAAGAAAAATAAAGGAGCTACAGCATGAAGTATTATGATCTTTTTCCCTCCTTCCTTTTTTTTTTTTCCCTAGGCTTCTCCCAGAAGAATGCTGATGAAAAAGCACAGCATCCCAGTGCTCACTTCCAGAGTATGATTGTGTTGCAGTTGAAAATGGGATCAAGGAAGGTAGGACAGCTTCTTTCTTGCAGCTCATCCAGCCATATATGCAGTACTTGCTTCAGGTGACTGTTCACTAGGATCTGGGATTCAGGCCTGATGCAGCTTTTCAGTGCAAGTTAAAAGGGTCTGTGTCAGAAATGACAAAATTGGCTTGGAGGTGAGTTTTGTGGATAATAAAATAGTAGTGTGCATTTAATTGGCATATTTTATCTATAGCTGTTGAACTGCTTTGGCACAATGGCTTAAGGGACATTACTACCTCCATTTAGCAGGAGAAGCATCAGCTCCTGTCACAGATTACCAGTGACTTCCCCAAGGTCATGCAAGGAACTGCTGAGGAACTGGAAATAGAACCCAATTAAACTGGCTCCTAGGTCTACGGTCCCATTTATGGCTCAGTATTAGGCCACGTCCTGCTCCTCCAGACAGAGAAAGAAACATTTCCCTCTATGCTCTTGCCTGGGCTAAGCTACATGGAAAAGCCAGTAACCAGCAAAAGAAATCTTATAAGTTTTTCCTTCTTTAAAGCAGGCTGACTTTCATCGAGGTAGGAAGGAAACAGTAGAGTCTCCAGTTAGCTGGGTCAAGATAGATACCGCTATTGGTTAGGAGAAGTCAATTACTTCCAAGTGACACTGAAGTGACTGCAAAGAGGAGGCTGGTTGACCCAAGTTCCCTTCTCTGGCTATGAGGCACTGTGACAATGTGATGGAGCTTTTCAAGGATGAACTACCTTTGTAGGCTCCCATGCATCCAAACTTTGTGTAGCCCTGTAGCTCAGTATTTACTGTACTCATGGCAACGCACATTGCTGTTGTTTGTAACAGTCCAGAGGGTCTGCAGGAGCTCTGTAAGGCCTCAGGACTTACAGCTTTGTCTGGGCTTGTCTTGGCCTGTCTGGGGCTTTGCTTTAGCTTGTTTAGCTGGAACAGCGATTTTCTAATGACCAGGTGACTGTTACACAATTTGTTCTGCTTTTGCTTAGCTTTGTGTGATTTAACCATGATTTTAATTTAGCTGAGAGTAACAAATGGTTGTTTTATGTGGAATGAAGGATGCAGGGCCCTAGCAAAATGATGTGGCGTAGAGGACTGTAAACATGGTATCATGGCACAGGTCTCAAAAGGAAAGCTACTGGATGCACTGCAGAGGAGTACAGATTTGAGATGTCAGTAGAGGGCATGGGATGATACTTGAGCCCCCAGAGCTAGAAACAACACATCAATGGTCAATGGTTAAATAAAGGCAGACCTGACAAGTGGGTGAAACTGCTTTTAGGAGTAACAAAGAGAAAGGATCTAGTGTATATAAAATCTTATATATGGTGAGAGGCCAGCCACCTTAGGATCAAGGTGGGTAGTGGCAAGGTGAGTGTAAAGTGGAGGTACTATAGTACCTATAGTATCTTATAGGTACTATAAGATTTGTGTTCCAGTTTCACCTTTATCATTATTGAGACTTAATAGCATTCTCTTTTTTTTCCTATAATAATTAGATCAAGATTATTATTGAGTGATTGCAAGTTAAAGAAGTTGAGTGATTGCAAGATTCAGTGACAGTAACAGTTGGCTTCGTTCATAAGTTGTGTCTTTTTGGCCCTACCAGGACTTTTGTAAAAAGTGCATCCAAATACCTTCCTAAAAAGATGGGCATCACACACTGAGAATTCTAAGCAAAAAGCCGTGGGGGTGAAATAGCTCAGAAATTCCCTAAAGTCAATCCAACATGTTTTTCTTAGCCATTTATTTACAAGAAAATGAATTGCTTATTTGGTCTGTAGGAGGTGAAACAACATAATAAAATTCTGAAAAGGCATCCCTATGATTTAGCTGTTTCAGTCAAATATGAATCTTTTACTCAGGATGTTTGCTATCAATACATCAATAAGATTTGGGGAAAGTTGTTTACACCTTATGTTTTTGAAGGAAAGGAAGGTGAATGGATCACTGATTATTAAGAAAAAAGCTGAGAGTCATCCATTGAGTCATCTATTGCATATAGTAAATATTTCATTCAGTTATTTCATGAGGCTGTATTCAGAATATAATGTGTTGTATTTTGGTTTGCCTTGTAACATGGATATGCTACAAGAAACTTGCAATAAAACAAGATTTATTGTTATTTTTAGGATATGATATGAATTATATGCCTTTGTAATGAAGTTTGGCAAATGTACTGTGACTTTATTTTCCCTGAGCAGGTGTGAATATTAACATACCTTATCATAAAACAAGCCTCTAATTAAAAAAAAAAAAAAGTAATTTACAACAATCTGGTGGTTTTATTAGAATATATCCTGATTTTCTAGTTCAGTTTAAATATACTTCTTGAAAAATCTTCTAGTACATCAGTCAAATCTGCTGATAGTGAAATTTTCACTTGGTGAATTTTAATGACAAATGTCACTCAATATAAAGAGATCTCCAAATGGAACTTTGGTTCTAATTCTCATAGTGCAGCTGTTGGCTATCAAGTAATTTTCCGTTAAGATACAACCTGTATCCTGCACAGTTACGTTGTGAAATAAGCATTTTGAGTACCTGAGTACTCTGAGAAGCAGAGTTCTGGATTGATTTCTGATGTCAAACTTGTAAAGATGTTGTAATGTGAGATTTTTTTCCACATCAAATATTCCCCTTGTAAGCATCTTCGGTTTTGAGCTGCAGCTCACATTTCTTCCCTGAATTATGATACTTGGCTTGCAGCTTTGTACTGCAGTACTGGAACTTTGGCCCAGAAAGTAGGACAAGCAGTGATGGGAGATTCGGATTTACCAATAGCATATGACTTGTTTGCAAATTCCAGGATTGGGTGAGTTACCTCAAAAGCCCATGAAGATTAAAAAACAAGGTGAGACAGTGACCATCCATCCTCATTAGCTACTGCTGATACTGCATAGTAAAATTTCATTAAGGACTCTGTAGTGGCAGATTGTACAAAAGATCTTGCATGGAGTGACCAGTGTCTTTCCTTCCTGCCAGCCTTTGAGCTACTTGTCTGACTGCCTCTGGAAATGGAGTTTATAAACTCTTACCTGACTCCCATGTGCTGGCCTACAGAGTGCAGCTGGAAATGAGGACATCATTTGAGGAGTTTCAATTTATATTTCTCTCTCCCTGCTGCCTTGAAGGTTTATGAGGCCTGAAAATGTCTTCATGTCTGAAGAATATCTGTACAGCATCTGATATCTTGCTGAATGCAGAGGAAAAAATGTGAGCCCTTTACTGCTAAGCAGAGATGACAACTTTGTAGTAACGTAATTATGCTGAGGATCCATGTGTGTAGTCTTGAAAAAAATCTTTTGTATACTCCACTTATCTTAGCAAGAACATTAAATTATTTCTGGATTTTTTGCTGTACTTCTCATTTGCTACAAAAACCTACAGATGATCAAGTAATGATAGAAGATATAACTTAATAGAAGTATTGAAGCTGCATACAAGTTTAAAAAAAAGTGCGTTTTATCTTCCCTGCTGCACTTGATGGCATCTTCTGTGTTGGATCACAGCTCCCTCCCTCAAACAGTGTCTGCCACCGTGTCACGTCCCGTTCTTGCTGAGCCACAGAACAGTTCTGTTGGTGGACAAGAGTTGAATCTCCTCGAGGGGCTGCCCACACTTCAGCCTCATGTCACACGATCGAAGGGACTTCCTCCAGTGTAATTGGTACTCACTGTAATGGCGGCCGCCCTGTGACTTGGGAATCCTGCTCCAGACTTGACAGTGCCTCTCAGGGCTCACAGGGCACTTGAGGCAGCCCTTACCTGCAGGCTATAATAAACCTCACTGGAGCCTCTAGCCCACTCCATAGTTTTTTAGGGCAGATACAGCTGTGAGGTGAGGTGCCCACAGCGTGGGGACTGCAATGCATAAGCATCCCAGACAGGGGTGTAGCTTTGAGGTAATGGGAAATCAGAGCCGAAACATCTGAGCTTCTTGTTGCTGTGGCATTGTCTGAATCCCTTCTTCTACCAGCTGACTTTGCTCTTTAAATCCCCATTTCCCTTTCTCCTGCCCCCACCCCTCCTTCTGCCATTGGCAATATAAACAACCTCAGTCCTGGTTCTTGTCAGTGATAGGAAGAGAGTTTCTCTTTTTGTATAGACCAGATGCAGTAGGACCATAAGGAAAAAGAGAAGGCTGCCTGTTCCTTTTGTTCTGAGCATCCCATGACAGCCTAGGATTGACCAAACTGTTGCTTGCTGCTTGCTGTGTGTGTCTGTCTGGATGTGTGTCTGGGTAACATTTTTTCTACTCTGCTTTGAAAATGGCAAAGGCTGGCAGCTCGTCTTGTTCTCAAAGAGAAGCTGCCTCCTCCTCCAGCATGCGCTTGCTTTTTGTCAAGGAATGTGGGCCCCTGTGCTTGCCTGCCTTGTGAATTACCTGGAATACACAGTCGATGGATAGTACCTGTCAGCACATTTCACCAGACAGCTCCAGAGGGGAAAAAAAGAGTTTAAATAATCATCTCTCTCCCCTGTGCATGAGGGAAGAGCGATAAAAAAATGGAGATAAAAGACTATTGAAGCCTTAGGACATTTCATCTCTTTTCCTTGGGGCAAATGCAGGTCTCTTTCCTATAGTAAACACATTTCAAGCTGTTCAGTTTTATATTTATTTAGTGACAATACTTCTGAGGCTTCCCTGGAGAGGTTATTTTGTAATTTAATAGATGCCAGTGTTGGGGAACTTTTTTTCATTCTAATTTTCTAAGCATTCAGTGGTTTTCATCTTTAAAGCACATTACAGACATTAAATAATCTGCAGACAGTTACTGAGAGGTAGCTAAGCCATCACCTCTCTCACCCTGAGCCTTTCTGTTAATAACTCTGTGGGAACTCCATTCAACTTAACTGAACATACATTTCTGCAGTTAAATCAGAATTTGTAGTATGGTAAAATGGCAGGTCAGGCACAGACTTTTTTTTTTGTTTGTTTGTTTTGTTTTGTGTTTTCATTTTTAACTGTGCCACTTACTCATCATTTCAGATGTCTCCTAACATTCAGCCTTAATGATGTTTTTGTTTTGCCGGCTGCGTCTCATTGTTTTTAGCTCTACCCCTAAACAACAATTCTTCCTTCGCCTGTTGAGGTGCACAAAATGTGCATGGATGGTTTATTTAATGTTGTCTTGTCTTTGCAGGGCTCAGCTCCCTCTCCTGGTGCTATCATGCTTACCCCTCCTTCTAGGCCATCGTCTGCACTGGCGTCAAACTCATCTGGCATCTCCAAGGACCAGCTTGTAGTCTTGGGACACAAGAAACACATCTGTGTTTCCTCTCTCCTCCCAGCATCAGAAGCTGCTTCATTGCCCAAAACCACTAGAAAAATTACTGCTGACTCTCCTATGTGCCACTCCATGTAGAACGAAAGCTCCACTGCAGCTCGGAACAACCTTTGTGCCCAAATACTGGAAAAACTTATCAGAAGGACACAGGCCTCAGGAGATGACAACAGTGCCCAATAATGTCCTTATGGGAAGGAAAAGTGTACAAAGACCCTCTGTTATGGACGGTCAACAAGTTGAATGCCTCTAGTTAGCCTGTTGCCCAAAATGTTCTAGAGCTGGCCCAGGACCCTGTTCAGTTGGCCTTAGTGAGCCTGTGTCCTTGAACTCTCACCCTGGCTGCTGGGCTGTAGGTGAGGAGGCTGAGGTGGATGTTGATCTGCCTTCTGAGAGTCTCTCTGAATTCTGCATGAACCCAGAGCCAGTGCCAATGTGGAATTTAAAACAGATTGGTCAGAACTAAATTTTTCAGGTTAGAGGGGCAGGGAGGCTGCCTTGAGGGTCACGTGGCAGCCCTGTTTCTCTGCTTTGCCTGCTTAAACAGAGCCCCAGACAAAAACTTCCATTCCACTTGGCCACTCGTATTGGAGGGCATATATCTTTAAACTAGGTTTTGATATGGAGATATTATAAACCAGCTCTTGACCAGGACTGTGGCCCTCTCTGTTCAAGCAGCAGTTAGAGGGCTGCATGGTCTCAGGCAAGAATTGGCTGTGCTGTGCTGGTGTGAATTGCCCTACATTTCTGCTGCCTTGCAATGTGTACACAGCTTAAAATAGCACCGGCCTTTTACTGTCACACTGCACACCCAGCACTTACCTGAGAGCAGGCAAACATGGGCCCATGGAACTAGGAAATTCAAGGTAGTGATCAAAAGAGCATTTGTCTGCTTTGTTCTCCTCGTAATTCCTCCTGTGAACTGGGCTGTCATTTTAACTGTAGAAAGTGCCTGTGTATTCAGCTCACATCACTCCAGATGGCAAGTTCACCTGTTTTGCATTTTATAGTCTTGTATTTCAGGGCAGTGCCTAAAACTGTTGCCTTTTTAATAGTTAACTGTGACAGAGTTACATAGTGCCTAAACCCCAGTAAATGGCTTAAAGAAGTATTTGCTATAGGACCATGGCTTTGTAATGTTCTAGTCCGCCTCCTGTTTTCACTTGGGTTAGCCTGCACAATGCAGAGCCATATGTTATCCTGACACATCTGGCAGAGCAGATCAGAGTTTAGTCTGATGTTAAATTTCAGGTCAGTCAGAAAACAGAGTTTCAGTCACTGTCATAGACACATTTAAGTCAAAGTCTGAAAGAAAAACCCTCTTTATATTTGTATATTACTTGCTAATTTTCTCTGCAGAATGCCACATAATGAAAGACTGCTCACTGGCTTACTGGCTGTAAAACTGGCATTTCACTTCTGGGGTGATGATCTTGGAGGAAGGCCTGTATCCTGAACAGTTTCACTGATATCACATGCCTTCCCCTGGAACCTCCTCTGGGAGGTTCGCGCTCCATTTCAGATTTGTCAGCAAGACTAATGCCAGCCCTCCTGAGCATCATGAGTCCAGAGACAGTATGTTCCCCTGACAAAATCCCTGAGTCATGCTACATTACCTGTTGTAAACAGACCTCCAGAAGATATTCCATAGTCTGTGAGTGTGGATATCTGTCCCGGGAGAATGTGGTAGCAGGGGACAGTTTTTTGAAGTGTTATAAGTAAGTGGACAGCTGAAGGTGCACCTCGGTATACAAAGCTGAAATGTACAACTGGGTAAAGATCCTGTGGCACGAGCAATGTCAGGCATTTTAACATTGTATCCCCTGATTTGGAGCACTCTGAGCTCTTGCTTCCATCCTTTGTCTTTATTACTCTCAAAATATGTGCAACAAGGCAACAAAGCCTTTTGCTGTAATTGATTTACTTCAATTGTTTGCATTAGCAAACCTAATGAAAGCAAAAATACTGTAAGCAATATTCAAATGGTCACAAATACTTGGGATTTTTTGGTGTTATTCTGATTCAGGGCAGACAGACAGTTTCTAGAGACATAAATCAAGGTATTGGAAGTAGCAGAAAATGTATAGGCAGGTGATAATTTGATTAAAATGCATGGTATATATAAAACATAGCAACCCATTTTGTTAGTATTCAGTCTGTATCAATTTTGCGATTAGCTTTGTAATGTAAGCAGGAAAATTGCTGTGTTTTGAATTTCCCTTGAAAGATGCCAGAACCAGCAACCTGTCTGTTGCTCTGTGGTGCAGGGTTAGAAGGAGAATACATGAAATTTTTCTGTCTCAAGGGATTTTGAATATGCTTGCAGAATAGATAGTGGTAACAAACATCCCCCCAGGCTGTTTGGCCTGGCTGTGTCTCTTATTCTCTGGCACTGTGTTAAAGATGTTTTTAAGTGTGTATTTCTAAAGTATGCCTGCCTTGAGAAGAGCTGCTTTGCTTTTTTTGTCCTTTAGTTTTCTTCCCTCTGCTTGGCACTCCTGGGAGGGAATAAAATGGTTGAATTAACCACTACTTGCACTGAGTTTAGTTTACAAGTACTGTTATAACTAAATTATCTGGCCATCCAGCCAGAAAAACTAGAAAAGGCTTTAATAAGTCTCCCTAACACACCAGCTGGGACTGCTGAACTTCACTACAGGAAGCACTATAGATGCATGACTGGGTCATATCTGTTTATCATGTCTGGTTTATCCTTTCCTAAGATAAACATCCTACACCAGTCAGTCTCTTTTCAAATAAAAGAGTGTCTACACCTCCAGTTTTTCTCCCTACTACCTCACCATGTGGTCTAACCTTTGATCATAAAACCCAAAGTGAGTTAACTTAGATATGAGAGGTAAAAGTCAGTGTTTGAACATGGACCATACCAAAGCTTGAACATCATGAAGACAGATGTTTAAAAGGCTCAACACAAATGAGATCTAAATGGACACTTTTGCTAATGGGATGATAACTAGTAAAGGCTGAGAAGTGAAGTTTACATTTACACAGCACACAGCTGGAATGTTCCCATGAATCTTCAGAACTTTTGTCCTGCACAACTGTAGATTGCCAGGTAATAGATTTAAAAAGAACCCTAAAACCATTACCTAAATGCCCATCCTCTCCAGGGTACATCAAGCTACAGAACATTTCTGTAGTACACAACAAAGTGGCTCAATCAATATCCTGCAGGATGAACCTTGTCCCTAGAAGAAAAGGCACAGGGTTGCTCTGCCATTGACTCCTGTCCTTACAACTGATTTTCTTTGTGCCTTCTTTCTGGCCAGGGAATTACCTATAAAAGGAATGGAAAAAGTTGAAGGGACCAAACCCCCTAACACTTCTAGTACAAAGGCACCCAAATTTCATGTGCTAAGTGAACATAGCAGTAGAACAGCAGAGTATTGCCCCTCTGTTATATGAGGCATGCAACTTCAAGCACTCTGTTAATAATGTTGCTATTACATTTAGTAGTGCAGCTTAATTTTAAGAGCTAGATTTGCTCAGAAGGTCAGTATAAATAATTTAGAATAAATATTCTAATTAGGGTAGTCATGAGAAAAGTATTTAGTAATTTTTTTAAAACTGCACAACATTTTTATATTTGTTGCTATGTTAATCCCTCATAAACACGTTTTCATTAACATTCTTTTTTATTGAATGCTAGGATTATTGCAAATGGAGGTCATAACAAAAGTTTTATACAATACAAAATTGCAAAGCAACCCTGCTAATTACTGCACACATGCCAAGGAAAATATCTAGCAAGACTGCTGGAACAATGCCCTCACAGTCTGACCAAGTGGACCTCAACATTGCATGTATAGGCAACCAGAATGTCTGGGGGCTTCCCCATGGCTCCTGTGCAAGTAGCTAGGAAGAAGTTTGAGAGAGAGGAGAGAAGAGTGACTCAGCCCCACAAAGCATAAAGCTGCCATGCTCCCAGCGGATGTGGTTAGGAGGCAGCATTTGCCTCCCCAGAAGCTGAGTGTTCTGTTCAGAGTAAACAGTTGTGTTTTCATTTATTTCAAGCCCTTTATGTTCCTCAGCTTTAACAGTTACCGAATAACTCTCAGTGAATTCTCTGCAACTTCATGCTTCACCCACGATTATGTGTGGGGGGCATTGTTCAGGAAGAAAATGCACTTCACTCCCTCGTTACCAATGGCCATGTACATAGAGACAGATAGATAGAGAGGTACATGCCTCTTCTACACGGAGAAATTAGAGACACTTTAATAGACTATTAAAATCAGTTTTATTAGAGTAACATAACCCTCCCGGATGAACACAAACTAGATAACACCTGGCTAGTACTGATTCTTTGGATGTCAACGATGGGATGAAATAGGTTGTTTCCTGTCTTTCAGCAGTAGTGTGTGTATGAATTGATTTTTGTGAACCGCATTGAAAATAGAACATGTAATGCAAACATATTATTCATGTGCCTTTTGCTGTGAGAGTTAAAAACACAAAAATTTGCTCTAAGACCAAAGCTATAGTAGTTATAGAGCTTTTTAGCTTCTTAGGGGGAAAAAGGATGGGTTTATTGTTTTAATATTAATATTATTCATAGGGTTAATGGTTGGGCTCTATGATCTTAGAGGCATTTTCCAACCCTAAACACATCTATGATTCTATGTAAGCTAGTTCTCAGCTCTTGAACAGACTGAGGCATTCCTGAGATTAACAATCAATGTTTAAAATAAATTCAATTTAGCTGGTGCTAGTGATCTTTAATAAGTGCGTATTCTCTGATGGAGCAAGGGCACATATGGAAGTTCTGAGGGAGAAAATGCAGTGATTTCCTTTGGTGTGTGCAGTGCTTTTATTCCTCCTTGCTCTGGGTGTATGAGCCCATGGGAATCTGGTTGTGCTTTTATGTATGAGATATTCCACATTTCTAGTGTGGGAGAAAGAGAAAGACAAGAAGTTTTTGGTGAAGGTGGCCCTATCCAAATACAAGTGTTTTTCCTTTTCTTTTTGTAAACCTCATCCTGCGTTGATGGCTGATGGCTTTGGCAGTTAGGCCACTTGCTGACCTTGGACAGACACATGATAAGAGAGAAGTTAAATGGCCTGCCTTCAGTCAGGAAGCTGAGTGTCTCATTCCCAAAAAGTTCCTGCTCTTCAGCCTCAAGACTGTTTTTCTTTCCCAAAGGCAGTTGCTGTGCTGCCTAGGCAAGAGATATGCCTACTTTGACATTTACAGTTCAGGAAAAGAGGTTTTTTCAATCCGTGCTTAGACTGCTGGATTCTGCTGATGCTTTCTAATGGCTCTGTGACAGGTGTGGAGGAAAATCACTAGGCTAAACTGCACTGCATTGGAACCCTCAGTGGTTCCAATAATTTTCAGTTCCACATGGAAATTTTCAGTCCATGGAAAATTTTCAGTCGCACATGTTTAGAAAAGATGGAAAATCATTGTCTTGAGATTGTAATTTCTAAGATCTGGAATAATATTTCTTGTGGGTAAAACTCTGCAGAGTAAATGTATCTCCCAACTACCTCGTAATGCCACATGAGATTCAGTTCTGGACCCTTATTTTTAGAAATATTAATACCTCCAATATTAGATATTTTGATAGTTGTAATTTAATATTATTAATTATTACTAATAACAATTAGTTATATAATCCAATAGTATGATCATTTATTTATTACAGATGCAATATCCCAGTGACAGATTAAATTTTGCATTCTCAGAGATGTAACTTTACTATGTCTTAGTATTGTAGTGCTGAAAATTTACTCTCCAAATCAAAAAGCTTTTGAGTACTTCTGAAGCATGGTCGGCAGTCTTTAGTCTTTCTATTACATTTTGTTTTTTAAAGTTTGTGCAGTCGCTAATCTGGGGAGTTTAAATAGACCAGGATCCTTTGGAAGTAAATGTCTGGGCAGCCTCCCAGACAACAAGGTAAAGTTGGGCAATGCTCATTTCTTTTGTTAACATGGAGATGTGCCAAGAAGGCAGTGATTCATTCTTTTACCCCAAACACTGTGTTGGTTGGGTTTTTTTAATTCAATTGTGAAATAAAATCTACTCCTCCTACAAAGCAGCACTAGCTTGACATTCAGGAAGAGTGGACAGAGTAGTCAGTGAATGCAGTAAATGGCTTAATTTCCATCAATAATTTGAAAGTATTTTTAAAGTCTGGTAAAATTGGTTTATGGGTTGGCTTTTCAAAGTTGCCTCTGTCAGCAGAGATCAGAGTAAGAAAATGAGTATAGGCTGGCTTGAACCACAGAATCTGAAACAGAAACACAGCTTTAAAGTTTTGATTGTTTATATTTAGGGCTCCATATCATCCAATTGTACCGAGGGAGGGCAGACACCTGTTTGGATTTCCTGCCAGATTTCCTTAAATCTGAGTATAATTTTAGCTCTGGGAGTTTGGTTTGGGCCTGTTTGCAGTTGCAAGAGTGTACAGCTGTGGAAGAGCAGTGACAGAAAGGCGAGGGTTACATGGAGGAGTAATTATTCACAGCTACAGTGCAGGACTAGACAGGATGTTGGTAAGGTTGCTGAGCAGCTGTATTCCCACAGTCCAAGCTCTGCTGTGTTTCCACTGAGGATCTAATGTGCTTTCTGCTATAGTAAAGCTGTTCATGGTGTAGGAGGAAATATTTAAAGAGAGAAGAGCTTACTGGGCTTTTCTTATAATTAAAGCACACTCACTGTCCACTTACTGCTATTGCTAATACATGAACTGAAAGCTGAGCTGACCATGTTAGCCTGCTTTTGAACCAGTACTTGTTACAAGAGGCTGTGTCTCTCTTTTTGCTCTCACTGGAAGTCTTTCAATCTTATAGCCTTGCTGGGAAGACTGATGGCCAGGTCTGGGCCACCGCATGCACTGATGTGACTTCATGTGAGGTGCCTGGCAATCTCCACCCGAATGAAGCATTTGCTGCTCTCTGTTGACCAATGCTCCTCATGACTCCTGCTTGACAGGAAGCCCACAGGGATCCTAAGCAGAGATGTTTGTAGTTGATTCTGTCCCTGGCAGCCCATCCTGTCCCTTCTGATTCTCTCTGCTGCTGCTTGTCTAGCAGCTGCTCTACAGCCGTAGTTCACAGGTACTGAGACAACTGGCACTGATCTAAACTGCCAGTCTGTAAAATGAAATTACATATACCAGGAGCTGTTTCAGAAACTGTGGTGATGTCCAGGCAGCTGTGCGGGGGGAATATATGCTGTCCTCCCTGCAGCAGCTGAACTATGCAGCAGGATGGGAACCTCCCAGAAAGGAATGAAGCTGATAACTGGCACAGAGATAGGTTTCAGTCTCCCTGATTGAAAACAGAGTTAGCAATACCAGCAGGAATTTTAGGAGTGGAAAGCCCTGTATTAAATTCTGTATTCTATAGTGACATCTGTATTAAAACCAGATGTCACTATAGAACCTCACACATAAGCAGTATATAGGCTGAGAGTAGGAAAAAAGTTAGTGGTGAAGCCCTAGCAAAAGTAAGGTTGTGTCTTCAGTTTTTCATGTGAAGCCTTTCAAGGTTCTGATATGTAATAGTTCTCTCTTTGTTTAGAATAACCTTTGTTCCCACATTGGCTCGGTGTATGTGTGTGAGTGCAACTTCAAGGCATGGAGGAGTCACAGAAAGGCACTGGGGAGAGATGGACAGGTAAAACTCCTACTCTTATTAATGATATTTTTCTACACTGCAATTCTAGCAATAAAGGTAATGGTTATCCTTCTTCTGTTGCCTGGCATAATGGGTGCTGGGGTGTGTAGAGCAAACAGTGGCTCTCCAGGGGGCCTGGATACAGCTCATCCACAGCCTTGATTACTGCTCTGAATATTGCATATCCTCTTGTGTGGCATTGTATCTTTGTGTTCCTGTGCTGCCTGCACATTACCTGGGCTTTTCCTCTTTATTTTGCCACACATCAGCCACCAGAGAATAGGTCATACACATCAGAAAGTGACATGAGGAATGGTGCCACCTCTTTCTTCAACTATTAAGAAAAGCCAAACCACTGAACTACCTTTAAATCATGTAGGATGTAATTGCTCCCTCCTGTACTTTTAGCTGTCTCATCTTCCACTGTTTGTAATCCATGCATGCTCTGGCCTGTGGGACCAGGAGAGGCTGGGGATGGGAGCATGGGCAGTGGATGTCTGTTTCTGTGTCATTGAACCCAAATGATGAGAGACATAGAACAGAGAGGGTTGCCTGTGCCTGGGATGTGTGGAGGAAAAGACAGATCTGATTATAGGTCTACCCATCCATTGCAGCACTCCAGTTATACAAGTCATGCCACCACATTTTCGTGATGGCAGCTATGTCATAGTCTTCCTGCTGCACAATGCTTTAACAGAAGATCTGTTTTTCCTCCCCATGATCTCAGGTGCATGATCTCAGATATCAGCCACTAATGACTTGCTTTCAAGATGCTTGCCTTAATTTTCTGGTTTTGGATTCATATTTAATGCCAAGACATCTTTTATTCATTCACTATGTACACAAGTGCCTGTAAACAACTTCAGCATTTTTCCCATGTCTGGAGAATTTGCTACTATTCTGTTATGGAAAAAGTCTCCACTCTTCATCAGTGGCAATGGTCAGGTTCCACTCTAATGCTGTTTTGACATGTTTCAATTTTTCCTTGCTAAAGGAAAATATGTATTTGTTTATTATCAGCCATAAAGTCAAGGTTTTGCTGTTCACAGAAATAAATTGCTTATTATCATTGCAATTCTTTTTTCCAAAGCCTGAGAAAAACAACTTGTAATGGAAATTAGCAATGGCTATTACTGAAGAGGGGAACAAAACATTTTCTTTTTGTTATCTGTCCTATTAATAGTTACCAAGAAAGGTCAGGTGACAAAGTAGAAAAAGTAGATAAAAATCAAGTCATGTTTTAATCTTATTTAGTCTCTTGTAATGATGAACCAGAAGAGACCCTAATTATGCAGTTACATGACTTAAATAGTCTTCCTACTGCAGATAATTGCATTTGCAACATGCCTTGAAAGTGTTAGTGGAGTTTTGGAGCTGATTCTAAAACAAATTTCTCATTTAATACTTCCATACAGAGGCAGATCTCTGTTTGAAAATGCGAAATTAATTTCTCAAGTAATGGTAACACCCCTTTTTTGAGTTTAAGGTGATCTCTGCCTCAGAAGCTGTTTATGTCTGTCTTCACATTTTATTCAGTTGGGAAAGCAAAAAAAGAAGATTTTCCTATGTCACCCAGTATGGAGAGTTTATCCAGCAGATTTACCCAAAGAACATAGTGTTTTCAACAGAATTACAATTTGTAGGCAGGACACTTCACCAGTCTCTAGACTGCACTCAGAACTTAGTCATTTCCATTCCAGTAATTAGGAAAACCAGGTATGGTTTTATTTGATTTTATTTTGACCATGGCAGAACAGCGATTTGTTGCTTCAATACTGTCTCACTAGGAACCTCCTCTGTCTTTTGTGTATTGTAGAGAGGATGGCAGTGCTAGTGCTGGAAAATTTATGCAAACATTTTGCTTCCAATTTTAGCTCTCACTTCTAACACTCCTGAATATTTATCCATTTCTATCTTTATAGCTTGAAATTACAGCAATTTTTTAACAATTACTGAATTACATTTATTTTTCTCAGAAATCTTTTGCCATTTAATCTGTGTATATTGTACAAAGAGATCTTGGAATGCCAAGTGTAATGGGGAACTCAGAAATATAATATGTAATAAATGTTAAAGTGCCTAAGAAGTCATAGGATTTCAGCAGAAATACAGTGGATACAATGAGAGGATCATCTTCTCAGGTGCTTCTCACATTATTTTTTTTGTTTATCCTGGAAGTCACTTACAGTCAAATTACCAACTTGTGCATAAGAATTAGTTAAAGGAGAAAAAAAATATTTTCAAAAAATGTGATTTCAAAAGTGTCTCTTGTTGATTGTACTTATGGGGACCTGAAAGATGTATCTTTATGCAAATGCTCTTTCTTTTATTTTCAGAGGATGGCAACACCTCAATTCAGAACCACACTTTGGTCCCATTTCCTGGCATGTCAAAAAGATGGGTCAAAGTGCTGGATCAGAATGAAAGTGTGCACCATCTGTTTTACTACAGTAAACAGTGCTAGGAAAAGGTCATAATCTGTATAAATAGAATCATGGAATAGTTTGGGTTGGAAGGGACCTTTAAAGGTCATCTAGTTCAAACCTCCTGAAATTAGCAGGGACAACTAGATCATGTAGCCCTCGTAGCACAGTGAGAAGAATAGATGCAATATCATTCTGAGCGTTTTTCTTCCATATGATGCTTTTCCTCACTGTGCCAAGTGCCTGCAGGTAAAAGAAGGCAACAGCATTTCAGGGAAAGCCAGTGAGATTAAAAGGCCACCACATTCCTGCTGTCATGAGTATGATGCTTTGTCCCCATATTCGCTCTCATGAGTAAAGTGCTTCCTTGTTCTGTCGCTGTTCACTTGTTCAAGCCATCGAGCAAACCAGCGTGAGAGGCTGCACATCAGCATTCAAGGCACACCATGATGTGAGGAATCAGGAAGGGGGGCTTGACTTGTTCCCTTCTAAATAAGACTGAAATTGCTGAGTACCTGGTTCTCTTAGAGCCCCTTTTTCCAAGAGGCCTCAAAGGGTTTCACAAAATTAACCATATTTAGGGGGCAATAAACGGCTGATGAAAGGAAAGTGAAGGATTAGCCCTCGGCAGAGCCAATGCTCTTGCTTTTTCCCCTGGGCAGCACTGGCTCTCAGGAATGCCCTACGCACCGTGCCTTGTCTCACTGGGAGCTGTGGGACGGAGCCTGTCGCACCGAGGACTGGGGCAGCTGATGCTTTCCCTGGGGCTGTCTGCTGTGTGCCTGTGCCAGCCCCTTGTCCTGCCGGGCACTGCCCAGGGATTAGGGTAGCCCAGGTCTCCCAAAACTGCCCTGCAGGCTTCCTGCATACCCAGCCTCCATCTCTGCATTCCACGTTATTAGCAGGATTGTGTTCAGGACTGCGGGAGGCAGCGTTTCTTTTCCGAGAGGGTGTGATGGATTTGCCGTAGGGGACCTGTGGCAGTTGGTGCTTGGCAAGTGCTGTGAGAGGCTGTGGGTCGAGCATCTCAGGGAAGCTATTAAGAGTCTCTATTGAGAGGCTTATATTGCCTCAGTAACATGGATCATTAATTTTGCTTTTTAATCATTAAGAAAATGCCTTTGTTTGATGGAATGTTTGGGACAAAGTTAGATGTAAGAAACTTTTCTGCTTTACTTACTCATGTAGCTCTAGCTATTAGCTAATTCACTAAGGCTTTAACTAACCTCTTTTTCATAATTTAAAGCTGATGGAACGATTCTATTTGTATGTATGCAAACTAGTTGCTGCTAAATCATTATTTGGAGTTTTCTTGCTTTCTGAGCACTCTATGTTTGTCAATGAGAAACCCAGAGCAACAGAAATGTAATGCAAGCAAATTAAAGGAAGTGTTATAGGAATCTACCTAAGGCATTTATCCTGTATAAATACCAGTTCCTAATGAAATTATGAGGAAATAAGTGGAATTTATTCCTGCTAATGTACGTTATTTTCTCCTTTTTAAAAATGTTCACTACAAGATTCAGATGTCTTCTCCTAAAGTTCTCTCTCTCTCTGTATACAGCCTGTTGTTTTCTACTCCAGTGCCATTTTCATTTGGTTCCCTCTCCAAAAATCAAACAGGTAAATAAGCAGTCTCCAGGGCAGGCTGTGATTCATAAAGGAAATAAGCAGTGCACCACACATGAAAAATTCAGTGGATGGGTTAAAAATAGAAGGTGCATCTCTCTGATTCTTTTCTTACCACCACTCCATGCAATGAAGGACTGAAATAGCTGTTGGTGGCCAACCTACAACCATATTTTGTGTTAGATGTATGTGGTTGTACAAGAGTCACCAACAACGGCAGGATTTGCAGCTCCTCCCGAGGGTCTGTAGCAGCAGCTGTGGTGCTTTGCCCGCAGAGGCAGGGCTGGAGCCCAGGCAGCTGAACCAGAGCACCAAGAGCTTGCGCCACAGTCTCTGCAAGCTGACTGCCGCCAACAGTGCTCTGCAGAACAAAGTGACTGTGCGTATTTTTGTGTCTGTTGCAAATGATGGTTACTGCATCCAAAAAATGCACAAATGGCAGCTGCCTATTCCCAGAGTGAGGTGTGACCCCGAGCAGGTAGGAGTGAACACCTTTCTGGACACACTCTCTGCTTTCAGACACAGTAGAGGTGCCTTTTTCATGCCCTTGTTCCCCATTAGACTGACAACACCTGCTCTAACATGCCTGATTCTCTCCTAGATCCCAGTCTGTGCCACTTACTGAGGTCTCCCTTGTGCCAGATTAAAACATGTCTTCCATGGGTGCTGGACACTGTACAGCTTTCTTGAAAATAAACATCTTGCATTTAGATAATTGAGGTTATTAATGCAGAAAATCAATGCCAGTTTGTTATGTTCAGAGCCTTTTCATGATATGTTCCTTAAAATTTCACTGTGGTGGATTTTTTCAGTAAAATCTTTGAGAGGCTTTTTATGTCAACAAATCAGAGAAAGCTTTTAAAGATTAATATTAATATAATGGAGTCTCTTTTACTATGAAAATAACTCCTGAATGCTTTCTTAATCATAAAAAAATCTTGCCAATCCAGTTTCTAAACTTATTATGAGCCATAGAAAAGTAATAACCAAATTACAAGCAAGCAGTGCATTTCAAAGTATGACTTACAAAATTGTTACTGTCTTAATAAGCTAAAACACTAAAAAACACCAGTAATGTTGTGGTGAACCTTAAGCACAGCCCTAGAGAATGCAAATTGTAGTGTTATAGACAGAAAATGTCTTAACATGGACACAACTGCTACAGGAAAAGGATGAGTTTTCTTTGGCCTTTACTAAGGGCTCATGCTTTCCCCACCGTGTAAAACATCAAGAAGCCCAACGATGAGTAAAATCCATTCATATGGTTCATGATTCCTCACAACCTCAGAAACTGGACTTTATATTGCTTTTTTATCATATTTAGTATAGAATATGCTCCAATGCTGAGAGCAGTGCAAATGCACTACATCTCCCATTGCCTGTTCTGCTGCTGCTCTTAATTAGGCACTTTCCCAATGGAGTCTGGCAATGTACAGTTTTTGACGTGGTAAATGAAATCATAAAATCACAAAATAGTTTAAATTAGAAGTGGGTCATCTAGTTCAACCTTCACCCAACATAAATCCAACAGAATCAGGTGATACTGGGCCTCCTCTAATCAAGTTTTTCATTTCTACAGAGAAGGAATTTTATTCCTGTATAATTGGGATTTTCATTGGGTCCATTGCTTCCCGTCCCATCGCCATCTGTCCCTGAGATGATTTAGGCTGTTTCCTCAGTTGAGCCTCTTAAGGCTGAACAAACCCAGCTCTCGGCCTCCCCTTGCATGTGCTGTGCTCCAGTCCCCTGACTGATTTGGTAACCCTTTACCAGACTTACGTCAGACAGGCTGCATGCAGTGAGCTTGATTGTGCTATGAAGGAGGGAGATTAAACACTGCTGTGTAGGAGTGAGAATGGGAGGAAAGGTGGAGAAGAACTTACTGTTTCCAGGTTTCATAAAAATAGGAAGAACTCTGGAGATGCTACATCCAGACTGGGGAGGTGCTGTGGCAATTGAGTGAAGTAACTTCTACTCTGCTCTGCAAGGACACCACTTATATCAACCCATGCCAGTGACTAATTAATTTGTTTAAAGCAAAACAGAAGAGCTTGTGGAGTCCTCTTCAGCATGAGAGGGTGGCTCAGAAAGGTGAGGAGTTCTTGAGAGAAGAGAAGGACAAGGGTTCAGAGGGAAGGACAGATTGAGAGCTTTAAGGGATATGCACCCTGATTCACCAGTTTTGAGGAAGCCTGAGCGGCTTGTGTGCAGTCTTGGGGTGATGAATGAACCTGATTGCCCCAGGTGGGTAATAGAAATGGACAAGGATGCGCAATGGACAGTATGAGCCGCCAACGTGGACTGCTGGATGACATAATCTAAAGTTACTTTTGGCCTCTAAACTTCCCCTGTTCAAACACAACACCAAAAGGATCACCGGCACCTGGATTAGAGCCACATGAGAGGAGAAATGTCTCCCTGTCAAACTCAGTTTCCTTGTACCCAGCTACTGGGTTGGGACAGTGGTGCTCAAGACCCAGTTGTCTCAAAGAGGAAACATTTCTCCCATGGCCTCAGGTCAACTGCAGGTTCAACCAGAGTCTTCCAACTGCCCTTCAGTGCTCTTTGCTCTGCTTGCACAATTCACAGTGCTTCAGACTTTGTATTTTGTACTTCTAACCCATCTGCTTTGATGGTCCTTTAAGGATAATACAGTCAAACTTTTGCGTGTAGGTAAACTTTATTTTGCCAGCTGAGAGTCTGCCTCTAACATACATGACATAAGTCATGCATAGACAAGGAGTCAGCCATGGCCTGTGGGTCTGGACTTTCAAACAGACCTGACACTAAGCTGTGCCGGAGGTTGACAGTAGTAGAAGCTGTTAGAATCAGGCAGTGTGAGTGGCCTCTGTTCTCCAGGTCTGTCACACGCTCTTCTCCCTGGTCCCCATCTCTTCTCTCCCTCCTCATCCTGCCTGCCAGGTTGCCTCAAGCAGCGTGTCAAAACCTTCTATTTTTTTCCGTAAGGTAGCTGTAGATAAACACATTCCTGATAATTATCACTGCAGCGTGTTTAGGTGGTTGAAAGTGCTATGCAATTCTTTGATCCTCTGCCTGCCAGCTCTCAGCCCTGGTCACTGTGTTTGCAGCTGGTGCAGGAGAGAAGATGCCATCTTAATTCAATGTGGGTGTTGCTTCAAGCTTTCTGTGTGGTGCTGGCCATTTACTCCTAAAAGCGAACTCTACTGTCCTTTTGCTTGCATGATTGTTGAACAGGTCTCCATGAGATGCAGCTGCCCTGTAAGGAGCGTTCTGGTAAAGCTCACACAGACTATCTCAGGGTGAGGGATGGGGTGATGTCACCATGAATATCCCTGTTGTTGGTTAGACTGACAATCACTGTCCCTTCTTTTTTTTTTTTTTTAATGTAAGTGCTGGTTGAATATCCCTGATAATTCCAGTATCCAAAACATTTTTGGGACAAGCCATGCTACTACTGTGCTCTAAGGGCAGGACCACTCCTGGAGGAAGTGACCTCTTCCCAGTTTAGAAGCTCCATGGCATTCTACAGAGAATGAAGGAGCAAAAAGAGATGCTCCAACTGACTTGCTTCCAGTGCCTGCCAGTGCATGTAAGTGGCAGTGCAGGCCCTCCCTATTTGGTATATTCCCAGTTTCACCAGAACCGCTCTTTCTATGTGACTCAGGAAGAGTTATTTTAATTAAAGCATGTTGGTGAGGTTTGAGGTGTAAAATCTGACAATCAAAATATAAGGATTATTTTCTTTTCATTTACTTTGTGTGGGCTTCAGGACGTCTGAAACCTTAAGGGCCACATTTTGATTGCTGTCTATTTTAAATGGGAAACTTGCAGGCTTGCACTTCAGTAAAACTAACCCAGTTGTGCATTTCTCCTTTTACAACCAGCAGAACCACAGCTGCTCTACGCCTGTGTGAAGCACATTCCTTCTTGTCTCTTAGCTTGTCTCCTAGCAGCTGGCTTGTGGGTGTATGTATATTAAAAAAAAATCACTTAAATGTGAGAAAAAGAAGATTGACTTTGTTAAAGGAAAAGAATTCTTTAGCAATTTTTCTTTCTCACTCTCCCCTAACTGTAACAGGTGTGTAGAGGTGAGAAAGGCCCATCCTTGCAATCACAGCAGGATGCTGGGATAGCTCCACGCTTTCCATGGAAGAGCCTGTATGCATGCCAAGGCATTGTGTAGTCTACCAGCTTGTGAGAAATGAATCGTGAAATCTCTGCCATGACATTGCTGCCAGTGAAAAAGGCAACCCCCATTTACAGTACAGAAGTATTAACTAGCTACTGAGATGTAGGTGGATTTTTGCCTCTTTGAGTTCCTCTCAACACTTATTAGATATGAGAAAATCTGTGCAGTAATTTACATGGATCTTCCTGTAAAAGTTACATTGTTTTATTTTTCCAGCAGTTTCCAGTCTACTCCAGTTAAACCAGCACTTTTACTGTGATACGTGTACTGCTTAAGAGATGAAGGTTTTTCCTATTTGATTCATGTAATTTCATTTTGGCTCTGAATTTTTAAACGAGTGTAATGAATTGTGACAAAGTGCAGTGTTCAGTCAACATCTGGATACTTTTGTACATTTCTTAACTCATTTAGATAGTTAATACCAATTTACTATGTTTCTGAGATTTTTACAGACCATCTGCATAACTATAATTTCTTCCCTACACTTAAATGAGAAATTTTTAAATCCTTTTCCATGGCTAGGGTTACAGGTATTTGATATAAATGTTGAGATGACTTTGGCTCAGGGTGAGCTCCTGAAGCTGCCACATGGTCCTGTGGTTGCTGTGTCCTGCAGACTCTTCCCGTGGTCCCATCACAGTATCTGCCTCCCTACTCCCAACAGTGGGGCATCTCCAGCTGGCATCTGTGCAGGGCTGTGCCGAATCCTGCTGGGATTTTGTTCAGACTTAGGCACTTGAATTTGCTCTGTTTGTCCTCTTAGATCTGCGCATGAAGACAGCACTCTGAATGCAGAAAGGTCACTGCTATTTGCAATTCCCTCTGAAACTAATTATTATGGCTGTTTTCATAGAATCATAGAATTGTTTAGGTTGGAAAAGACCTTTAAGATCATCAAGTCTAAGCATTAACCCAGCACGGCCAAGTCCACCATTAACCATGTGCCTCAGTGCCACATCTACATGTATTTTAAATACCTCCAGGGATACTGACTGCCCCACTTCCCTAGGCAGCCTGCCTCCAATGCTTGAACATCCTTTTGGTGAAGATATTTTCCCCACTATCCAATCTGAACCTGCCCTGGTGCAACTTGAGGTCATTTCCTCTTGTCCAATTGCTTGTTACCTGGGAGAAGAGGCTGACCCCCACCTAATTACAACCTCCTTTCAGAAAGCTGTAGAGAGTGATGAGGTCTCTCTTGAGCTAAACGACCCCAGCTCCCTCAGTTGCTCCTCATCAGACTTGTGCTCCAAACCCTTCCCCAGCTCCATTGTGCTTCTCTGGAGATGCTCTGTGAGAACACTGTGGGAAATGGTGTCAAAAGCTTTACTAAAGTCCAGACAGAGAACATCCACAGCCTTTCTCTCATCCATTAAGTGGGTCAACCTGTCACAGAATGAAATGAAGTTGGTCAAGCAGGATCTGACTTTCACAAACTCATGCTGGCTGTGCCTGACCCCCTGGTTGTCCTGTACATATTGCGTGATGGCACTCAAGGTTATCTGCTCCATGACTTTCTCCAGCACTGCAGTCAGGTTGACAAGCCTGTAGTCCCCCAAATCCTCATTCTGATCCTTCTTGTAGAGGGGTGTCACCAGGCTAAGCTCCAGTCTGCTGGGACCTCCCTGCTTAGCCAGGACTGCTGGTAAATGATGGAAAGTGTCTCACTGAGCTCTTCTGGCAGCTGCCTCAGTGCTCTTGGGTAGATCTTATCTTCTGTGCTCGTGTAGGACATCATTGCAATGTCTTGTAAGCTTGGATAAAGCCATAATATATATATATGTGTATATATATATATAATAGTTTTTGTACCTGCTGAAGCTGTGAGTCTATGTTTTAAGCCATTTGGTTGGAGTGGGAACACCTCTTGTCCACAGGTATTGAGGACTTCTTTCAGGAGTAGTGCTTAGCAAACAGCTAAGTCTCTGAGCCTCTATTGCTAAGTAGCTCAAGACAGATCCAGTACTGTCCCGTGTAAAGGTGCACACAGTGGCTAAATCATGACAGAAGTAGAGACAATAAATTACTTCAAAACCTCATGAGGACTCTTCTTTTCCAGAAAACACAGTAAGGTCACTTTGTCTTCATTATGCTGTTTTGACTGCTGTGTATCTATGGTAAAATCTAAACTAGGGCTATCAAACTTATCAGTAAAAATTTATAGCAAGGAAATAAATTAAAAATCCAAGTACTCCAGAAGAGGATGGCTCCTGTTTCAAAGAGTAGGCACATGCACCTATTTCCCAGAACACGTGCTCCAGGCAAACAAAGTGGACTAAGTGGACAAGGGCAAAATTTACCTTAGAGACACTGCTGTCCTGAAACAGAAGACTAATGCTGGGTCTGTGAATTGTCTCAGAACGGAGCACCTCTCCTCACTGGCATGTGGCTGTGATCCTGAGAACAGCCTCCCCAGAGAAGAACTACTCTTTGTTAATCACTCTCTTAATGTCAGCTGGACTGTTGCTTTCCCCCACCTGATGTTCAGTAAGAGCTGTGTAGAACATGTGCAGAGTTATTGAATGACTACATATTCCTTAGTTTAAACCTGTTCCTTATTCTTTCAAGTGTCCCTGAGGGTGATTACTTCTCTCTTTTTTTATGAGTCATCACTTCATCTTTTGCGTAAGTAAAAGGCAGGTTGACTCAACTCAACCTTTTCACAGCCCTGATAATATATTGATTAAGTCTTCTTTTCAGGCTAGAAAGACCCACAGTCATAAGAAAAACAAGAGAAAAATCTCAAACTTTTTTTCTCCATAAGCTATTCTTAGACTTCATTGAATTTCACAGTAGTAGGAAGAGTCACAAACATGGTTTTGTGTTTCTGGTTTGACTATTAAACATATATTCATGTTATATAGATCATTAATAGCTAAAAGGATTTTGCACTCAGAACAAAAGTAGTTATGGGAGTGGTTTTTTGTAGCCAGCGAATACTTGCTGCACATGAGCATTATATATTTTATTGCAAAATGGATTAGAGGTACAGAAAAGGGTTTTTTTAAGTAAAATAACATATTCTCTTTTTTTGGATTTGCCTGATTGTTCCCAGGTAGACCCCTCATGAGTGCCCTGTGGAGATACTCATACAAATTTAGCAACTTTGAAAAAGAAGGATAATGAACTTTCATGAGCTGGTTTGTATTGACAGGAGGAGCATTTTCAGCATTAAAGCTATTACAGGTGAAAATCTTCTGAGCTGTGTGGTAGAAATGCACCAATAGCAGTTTTCCCTTGGAGCTTACCATACTGGCCAGGACTGAGTCGCTGTTCTGGGGACTTCTGAGAGGAAGAAACTCCCAAATAAGCTGAATGTGAGAGACTCACTCTGACTTTGCTGGAAGTCTGCAGTGTGAAGATTGAATAGCCTGGTCAGAAAAAGATGAAGATTTTCGAATAGTTGAGAGCAGTAGTGCAAGCTGTTCCTCTAGAGGGAATTCTGAGTTATGTTTGCTGAAGGCTGTTATCTTCCCAGCAATCCTGTTTGAAATAAAGTTGCACATACTTTATCTCAAACATTGTGATTTATGTGAGATATGCACAAAGAATGCATCCTAAATTTCTCTGACTGTATATGGATATATGATCTACTGCCTGTGGAACACAAAATTATACATTGGGATGAATTTACAGGAGAGCTAAAGTCTACCTGAAAGAATTACAGCTAGAATTACAGAAAAAGTATTATCTAAGTACTCTAACTTTTGTTAGCTGAAGAAGATCCATCACATATATCACCAGGGAGTAAATAATAGCAGTGTGGGACACAACACTTGAGGCTATTTCATTCAACATGCAGCAAGATAGAGCTGTCAAAGGGATCATCATCTAACTTTGTGTCCAAGTATTGTTCCTGTATATTTGGTCCTTTGAATGATATTCTTGCATGGTCTGTGAATGTGTCTGTGATTAAATCCTATCAATAAGGAATGATACCCCCTTGCATCTAAAAACATGCTTTGCTATTTATGATATAAATGATAATATGATTTTGCATTAATCAGAAAAGACAGGAAGACTGTCAGATCAAAAACAGTTTGTAAACACTACCCTGGAGTTCATGAGAGAATACTTTGGTCTCTTCTGGGGTCTCCTTGGTACAGTGCCATGGGATAGAGCCCTGGAGGAAAGAGGGGCCCAAGAGAACTGGATAGTTTTCAAGGATTGTTTCCTCCAGGCTCAAGCGCAAGGCATCCCTACAAAAAGGTAGCTTAGAGAGGGTGAGAGCAAGGAAAGGTAGCCTGGGAGGAATACAGAGAAATTGTCTGAACATCCAGGGATCTGGTTAGCAAAGCTAGTGCCCTGGCAGAAGTAAATCTGGACGAAGATAAGGGTAATGTACATCAGCAATAAAAGAAAGACTATTGAAACTGTGGGTCCTCTCAGAAAGGATACGGGAGACCTAGTTACTCAGGATATGGAAAAGGTTGAGTTACTCATGACTTTATTGCCTCACCAGCAAGTGTTCCAGACGCAGCATCCGAGTCGCAGAAGGTGATAGCAGGGCTTGTGGGAATGAAGAACTGCTCGCTGTAGAAGACCAGAGATGGGCTTGTGCGAACCTCATGAAGTTCAACAAAGCCAAGTGCACAAGGTCCTGCACCTGGGTCAGGGCAGTCCCAAGCACAGGTACAGGCTGGGCAGAAAACAGATCAAGGTTAGCCCTGGGGAGAAAGACTTGGAGGTGTTTGTGAATGAAAACCTGGACGTGGGCCGGCAGTGTGAGCTCACAGCCCAGAAAGCCAACCATATGCTGGGATCCATCAAAAGCAGTGTGGCCAGCAGGTCGAGAGGTAGGTCTCCCCTTCTACTCTTCTCTTGTGACACCTCTCCTGGAGTGCTGCATCCAGGTTTGTGTCCTCCAACAAAAGAAGGCATTGACCTGTTGGAATGAGTCCAGAGGAGGGGCACTGCATTGGTAACAGGACAGAAGCACCTCTCCTATGAAGATAGGCTGAGAACGTCTGGGTGGTTCAACCTGGAGAAGAGAAGGCTTCAGGGACACCTTACAGAAGCCTTCCAAAAGGTTAGAGAGGGACTTTTCACAAGGGCATATAGTGATAGGAAAAGGAGGAATGGCCTTGAGCCGAAGGAGGATAGGTGTAGATTAGATATAAGAAAGAAATTCTTTACTGTAAGGATGGTGAAGCACTGGAACAGGTTGCCCAGAGAGGTTGTGGACCCCTCATCCCTGGAGGTGTTCAAGTCCAGGTTGGACATGGCTCTGACTAAACTGGTTTAGTGGAAGGTTCCCTGCCAGTGGCAGCAGGGTTGGAACTAGATGATCTTTAAGGTCTCTTCCAACCCAAACCATTCTATGATTCGATAAATGAAGATTATAAAAATAATTTTGCTTTTAAGAATGAAACTCTTGAAATATATTTGGGTTTGTATTTATATTTTGCTGCTAGAAACAACGTCATGACTGGTGCAGAAGCAAGAGAATTGCATTGTAGAACACCAGATATCTCTGGATATCTGTAGGTCTTCAAATAGCTATCACTTGATCATGACAGAAAAATAAAAAGTACTGTTTTTTAGATTCATCCACAGTTAAAATAATACAGTGCGAACTGGAGCTACTGACAAAATAGATTAGTTACTTTTTTCAATCAAGGAAGCAGTCAAAGGGTTCGCTGAAAAATGTGTGCTTCCTTTTGTGGTCAATGATTCCTTGAACAATTTAACGTCAAAATGCTTTTCATAGCTTGGTACTAAATAGTTGAAAGAGAGATCATCCATTGTGTGTCTATTTTAAAGACAACAATGAAGCTGGAGAAAGAGAATTAATATTTACTTTCACCCAACTGCTTTTCTTTTATCATGAGAACATCTTGTGAGCAACTCATCATTTCACCTTGAAAGCTTTGCATCATAGCGTCATAGAACCATAGAACAAACTATCCTGAGTTGGAAGGCACCTTTAAAGGTCATCTAGTCCAACCCTCTGCAATGTGCATCAAAATTTTAAATCGATCTTTTCCTTGTCTACCAAAGGAGTTTTAGAATTACCGGGAGTTCTATCTTATTTTGTTAACACAAATACATAGAAATGTGGAGGCATGTCACCTCCACACAGTCATTGAAGGGATCTGAAATTGGTGTTCAAATTATGAAAGATAATAAGTTATGCAAAGACTTCCTGGTTGACATTTTAAAAAAAATTAAAATATATAAAATTTAAAGTTATTATAAAAGGGTAATGATGAAGAGAATTAAGTAGCTAAATACCATTTAAATTTATTTCATGCTATATTCCAAATGTTGAAGATACATCCTTAAAATGAGAAGCAACAATTCCCATATACCTCCAAATTTATGACTTAATCTGTTAAGTGAAGAATAATTTACTATGGTGAATTACTGGGAAGCCAAAGACCTGTGGGATGATTCTGTGATTTTATTTTTTGGTTTTTTTGAGAGGGGGGAACACAACCAAAAACAAAAGTGCAATAAGGAAAAAGAAAAAGAAAAGGAAAAAAGCCAATTCTGTAGGAAGACAGAAGTTTATACATTGTGTTGGGGTTGAGGGGAATGTATGAGCCTGTGTCACCAGACTTGTCTTAGAAAAAGGTGCACTGCTTGATCTTTGAAGAATAGCTGTCTATATAAGAATAGCTATCAATAAGCTCACCAAGATTGTGACACTTCTATAAATTTTCATCCTTAAATTCAGCAGCAGAATAATTAGTTTTCTTGTGTGAGCAGAAGTCCATAGATTGCAGAAATCTGCTACGTGTTGTTTCTAAGGCCAATCTTTCAATCACACAGTTTCATCTGTATACATAAATGCTTTTATTAACTGATTTTAAAAGAGCTATTGAAATAAACAATATGTTAAAATTGATGTTAAGCACAGTTTTAAACACCTTCACCCCAACTGTACCTTTTGCTTTGTGATTTCTGTACCATTTCTCTACAGATGCTACCTTTTTAGTGAGAGCCTCTTTGGTAAAAAGAGCTGAGGAGAGTTAGATCTGAGGGCAGGGTATCCTTATATACTATCTAGACAGATAAAACCCCAGTTTCATTTTATCTAACTTAAAAGACTTAACTGAGATACCTAGACAGACTCAACCTAGGACAATAGAGAAAACACATCCCAGAGATGAAGAGAGATGTCTTGTACCATAGTTCATGCGTTTTTGAAAGTGGATGAAACATGAACTACTTATCTGCACATTAAGAAGTTAATACACTACTATCTGTGACATAAAGTTTGATTAATATGTATTAATGTATTAAAGATGTCTATACAGCCAACACTTTTATAGTTTAGTGGCAGGTAAAAAAACTCCATCCAAATGGTTCAGAAAATCACAATGTAGTAGAAGATGCTCTCATGAGGAGGTGTAAGTTGAAAAGTGGCTTTGGCCAAGGAAAAAGGACACATGTTTAAGCAGCCTTCCATCAGCCTGACCTCTAGATACGCAACCAGTGTTTCAGGGGTGGGCATCAGGGGATGCTCTTCTTCAAAACATTCTGGTCTTGCATGCATGTGGGCACAACATCTGAGGAATAGCTGTTAGCATAGGATAAATGTCTGTTCTTTATCAGCATGTACATGCCTGTTTGTTCTTGTCCTTCCAGTAAATCAGCTTAGCATGGTATTAAAAAGTGAAAGGCAAAAAGGTAAGAAGCAAGCTGAGGCTGAGAATGCCAACTCAACCAGCTTTACTAGCAAACCCAAAGCAGCCCACAAAACAAATGCACGTCAAACTGCACCTCAGCAACAAAAGGAAATGAAGGTAAACAGCCTGTGCAGTTTTGCCAGTCACTGCTTTCATGGCTGACAGCAGAACAAGACCTTACAAGACATATGAGAAAGCATCAATCAGGGAAAAAAAGAATCCTAGTCTCAGCACCATGCACTGCATGTAAGGGAAAACTATTAAGGTGTGCCTGATTGTTCTGCACTTGAAAGTGATATGTTTCTAGAAATATATGTTTTATAGCACTTGATCCTGAGGCATCACTAGCTATTACATTCAGATGATTTCCTTACCCTACTGGAGGGGCTGCTGACATTACAACAGATTGAGGATGAAGATCTGGCTAATTTTTCAGAAAGAAATACGCTTTCCCACACAATACAGCTGAAAGCAGCAGTTGCACATAGCTAGGAAGGGAACAAAGAGCTGCCTGAGTCTGAGAGCGGACAGGTTGGACAGGAACCAAGGTCAGCGTAGTGCAAATCCATGCTGTGATTTAGTACCAGATGCCTCATGAGGAAGTCACCAGAAAACAGCACATTGCAAGTATGGTATATTTCCACTCAGAAATGTCTCCTCCACTGGCAGTGGAAACTGCAAATCTGTGTAGTTAGGAAAAAGCGCTAATTCAGCCTTGATGTCTGGTCTTTGGTGTGGGGTTTTTTTTTCTTGATTTTTGTGTGGAGATCACTGCTTTAGAGGTTAGTTTATTTCTCTAGGATATAGAAGTGCTTTCATGGTCTGTGTTACCACACTGCAGGGAACACAAGTTCGGCAAGATGAAATGGACTGAATATAATGCAGTGAAAAAAGAGACTGACAGTGCTTGAGGGAGGTGGGACCTGGTCTGCAGGCTCCAGGATGGACATGGTATGGGATGCAAAATGATGGGAGCTTTCAGGTCTTTTTATCAATTATCCTGAAATTGCCTTAGTTGTTATAATGCAAGCCTTTTAATTGTACAGCTTGATAAACATTCCTAGTTTCTAGAGAGAAAATATATTTCTTTTAAATAAACTGTGAATTAGAACCAAGGAGAAAATTCCTTAGAAGTGTGAAATGCTTGTGGATGAAGCCATTTGGAGTCTGAAAGTCAGAAAACACATGCTTCTCTCTGCTGCCTGGTGAGATGGTTGTGTTGGAAAGGGGCAAGGCGCTTGCACCGGAGCAGGGGCTTTCCTCCTCCTCTGTTCATGAGCAGTCAGCTGTAGTGGGATGCCTTTGTGCCCTCTTAGACAGGGGTGCAACCCAGACCTAAGGGAAGGAGGGACAAATGAGGAGTGTAACACTACCTGGCTGCTGCACATTGCCTCTTCGTCTTCCATGTACTGGCAGCCTGGCACTCCTTAAGGCTGTCCTCAAAAGTGCTCTTGTGCTTATGCTCTCATGTTGGCATGAGGAGAGGAAGACCAGGACAGTGCCCCAAACCATCTCTGTCTCTGTGATTGCTCCTTGGGTTTCATCAGCTCAAACCCCTTGTGATGATACCCTTCAGCACTTCCTGAGACCCAGGATGGCCATGACTCTTGCACTGCAGCCAACAGAGCTTTGCTGCTCGGCCTTCTGGTTTTTATTCTTATGGTAAATTACTGATACAGGAGATGCTGAATAATTCACTGGATTGGCTTCAAACTTCACTAGAAATTAAACATTAGTTCATTCCACGTAATTTTGGCTTTCCTCCTTTGTTTCAGAATCTGGCCAAGCTGACATAGGAGAGTGGGCAAGTGCCTGGGGCTATGATGGGGTTTGGGTCAGAGTGGTTGGTACTTGCAAGAAGCACTGTGCAGGAAGGACTGGTCAGGTGCTCCATAGTATTGCTGTAGGGGCCTGTGGGTGTGCATCAAGCCCACAGTGGAAATGCTCTGGATTAAAAATAGAAACAACTTTCTGCCAGGCAGACTTTTTCCTAACCCCTGTCTTTTCATGGTTCCAGTTTATAGTGTGGTCCCACAGACACCATGCCACCATTGAGGAAAGTGGTGAGTTGCAGCACAGAGGTGGGAAGGAGTAGGAGCTTCCTAAGCCTGTTTTTTGTTGTTGTTGTTGGTTTTTTGTTTGTTTGTTTGTTTTGTTTTGTTTTTTTCTTGTTTTGTTTCTTGCCAAAGAATAGTATATTAGTTAATTTTGCCTCAGTCTGGGGAAACAGCCTAGTGTCAGCTTAAAGCAGGTCTCCTACTCCTTTAAACCTTGTATGATCATTGACACCAGTGTCAAGGGAGTATTAAATAAAAGTGTGGTGTGCGGTTTAACTGATTACATAAGGACAAATCAAATGAAAATCAAACCCGAAGTTACCTCTGTGCTCTTCCTGGCACCTTGCTCAGAAAAATCAGGGTTTAGATTTTATTTATTTATTTATTTATTTATTTTGAGATTGTCAAAATTTTACATAGATTTGTTCTGGTTTGGGACAAATTTGGAAGGAAAAATGGAAGATTGGTAAAATCCTCCATCCTGAACTAGAGAGATGCTACTGTCTTCAGCAAAGATGCCTTCATCATCTTTTCTGTGCAAAGCGACTTGCAAGTACATGTTTATTGTCTCTTACCAAGAACAGATAGCCCACATTTTTACATTTCTAATGGTGAAGAAAGGGCCAAACAAATGAAGGAGAAATTGTCCATCTAGCAAAGCTACTGGTCCAAACGTGCTGGAATAGGAAATGGAGCTGAGGAAGACTGGTTACGATATCAGCCTTGGGTTCAAGAAAGAGAATTGTCTTTCAGACTGTGATTTATGGCCCATAAAGACATGGTTATTCATAGTACACTTGACTAGTCTCTGTTTAGTTCCAGGTGATAGTGTGAGTTAACAAAACAGTTAAAAAATTTCCATGTGCTTTTCCAGCACATTTTCACCTACCAGAAGTCCTTACAGTTGACAAGGTTGTTTGCAATGGGCGAGGACAATTTCTCAGGCTGTGGTTAGTGAGGGAGATGGCTCTCAAGATTTTCTCTGCCTTGAGCTGTAGCTCTGGCTGTGGGGAGGTTGAGGATGTGAAGTTGCTGACTAATTACATTTTCAGCTTGAGATGCGTCTCCAGCATGGGATTTTTTTTAAAAGCCCAAACATTTATTTATTCATTCCTTTACTATGTGGTGATGTATGCAGTTAATGTTGAACTTCAAAGGCACTTTCATGCTTTAAGGGAGAGGTGTCAAATAACGCTGTAGAGAGGTGTTTTTCCATCTGTTTGTACTGTGTTTATTTTTATGCTACTTTTTGTGGGGCTTTTTCTTCTTTTTTTTTTTTTTTTTTTGTAATACAAGTTATTTCTGAACTGATTATTTCAGAACTATGGGATCTGTTGCTACATATGTTATGTCTTTGGAGCTTACTTCTCTGAATCCTTCTACTATATTCAAAAGCTGAAAAGAAAGTCTCACGAACAGCAAAATAAGTAGCGACCTGAGGTAACCTCTGCAGGGGGAGAAGCTCAGAGTGTAGCACAGTCCAAAGAGTCCTGGAGAAAGGGATACAGTGTGATGCTGGTATTACTGTCACAAGGGGCATGTACTAAGTTTTTTGTTATATCATGAGCATCCCACAGCAATCTCTGTTCCTCAGAAAAGTTGTCTCTTTCCATGCTGCCATCTAACAAATGCCCAGGAGGAGACTGTTACTTAATGCTGATTGTCTGTGATAGGGACCACTGAGCGCTGGGGAAGCCTGTAAGGGAACTGTGAGGCAGGTGGTTATTTCTTCCAACCTTCACCTATGCTGGTGCCATGTCTGGGTCTGACATACTCATGAAAATCTGTGGTGTTAGGGTCTTCCCTATATTTTACTCTTGTACCGTTCTTACTGGTACGTAGTTTTCCCTCAGCTGTTCCTTGGATTTTCTATTCTGAAAGGTAAATCCATTTGTTTTAATTTGTCCAGCCCAATGCAGATATAGATAAAAGATTGTTCTTTTTCACTTTGCAGCTCCCTTTTACATACTTGAGAGCTTTATTATATTTCTCTCAGCCTTCTCTTTACACTAAGCAATCCCACTGCATTCAGTTTTTCTTCATATGACATGATTTATAGATCTCTGATCATTCCTGGTGCTCTGCTGTTCACCTCCTCCTGAATCACAGTGCCCATGACCTTCTGCATCCTCAAGCTACTGTTCTGTTTTTATAATTGAGCATGGTGATGTCTTTTTCACTACAGAAAGGACATTGCTGAGTCAAGTCCAGCTCTTGCTCTGCACTAATCCTAAGATCACTCCAGCACAGTGACTGTGGTGTAATTAATTAATGGTTTCACATTTTGTATTTGCTGATGATCATTCCTGACTGAGTAAAGCAACTTGCATTTTCTTCCGTAGAGGCATATGTTTTACCAAAAAGATCTGACCTTTGTCCTGTTTAACCTTTCTGCAAATCAATTAACATTGTTCGTCAGTGTACTTTGGGTATATGGGAGACACTTCGCTTTCCCACTGGGAGAGGGGCTGACTACTTCGGTCCTGCCCAGCTGTGAGGATTTTGGATAGTGCTAAGGTCCTTTGGGAATCTGCAGTGTGCCACAGGGTAACTATTCACGAACTGCAAACTATGCTGTTAATCATTGCTAGTTACCACAGTATTTACTAACCAAACTGTCTTGCAATAGACCTTAGCCAGTTACTTTACAGTCAGAAGATAGAAGTAAGCATCCTCCAGACAGCAGGAGACAATGAATGTCATCCTGAGGCAGGCACACAAATCACATCAGCTGAATCATCCTCTGAAAGTGCCTGTCCCTCAGAACTGACTTCAAATGGAGCACGGGGTGACTGTCTCAGACATAGTCATGGCACAGATGAATCCTAGCCCCTCTTTTTGGTGGTCATTTTACTCAGTGGAGTGAAAAAGGTATGTCAAGAGCCTCATTTTCCAGTGACCTGTGAAGAAGGCTCTGTTTCTGGTTGTGTAATCAAAATTAATGTAATAAACTACCAGCTGTGGGAAGCTACAGCTTTCATTTAAATCATATAGACTTGATATCAATGCATCTGTTAGTTCTCTTTACTCTGAAAAAAGGTAATCTGTTCAGTGGAACAACCACCAAAGTACTTCTGTGTCCTCCAGAGGCTAGTATTCAAACAAAGGAAAGGCACATGTTCAGACAAGGAGAGGTAGCTGCTTCATGAGCAACATTATGTTTGGTTCTTCGATGTTTATTTGGTAAAACCAAGTTGCATTAGTGTAGCTCACTGCTCTTGTTGATATATTCAGTGCATTTCCCTGGTATGCATTCTGTACTTAGGAATGGAAATTACTCAGTAACACTCTACTTCATGAACATTCTGATTTCAATGTAATGGCTCATGAACTGTGTCAGTGTATAGAGAATAATCTAATAATGCAATAATACCATAATGATAGAATGTATTTTATATATATGTGTGCATATCTCCCTCAGAGCCTTTCCTATATTGAAATTTTCTTACCATCTGTAGTATTGTTGTGCTGGAGTAATCCTGCTGGGAAATTCTCAGGCACTGTCTCACTGACAGTATATATTTTTCCTTGCTAATGCACTCACTATTCACTGACCATAACAGCAGTAAGCCTTCCACACAACACAATTCACTAGAGACTCTTGTTTTCCTTTTGTGATTAATTCTTCAGGAGTCTAGAAGCTGCAAGAAGAGATGTCTTGAAACTTGGTTTTCTTTTTGTCAGAGGGTTGTGCTTACCCTATTGACAGCAGTCAGTATCAACAGATTTCCAGATCTATCTATGTTGTTTCCTCATGCTACTGGGAGACGTGAGACCCTGTGAAACAGCAGAAATGAAAATGTTTATTTGTAATGTCATAAAGCTATATAAAAATAAATAATTTTTTTTAATGGGGGATAACTGACTAATTTGAGGACAGAAAAGCTCTCCATAGGGCAAACTGAAATTATTCCTGAGCACTACTAATGTTATTATATTTTTGTGTTTTGCTTTTTAGAGAGCTTAAAGACCCTGTGACACAAGGTACTCTATAACTATTAAGTGTTGCCATTGATTTCTACAGGGATGATGCATCAGTTAGCAAAGCTTCATCTATCATAACTGTAAGATATTTCAAATTGTAGCATGTGAAGTGTAAAGGCTTGAATCTATTTGTTATCCAGATCTTGCACAGTGGCTGCAAAATCCTCTTTGACCTTGAAAATCCCTGAGTTTGAAGTTTCCAACCCAAGCTGTCAATAACAAGGTTGGGGGATATGCGGGTGGGATAGCAGTCCATGTGAAAACTTGCACTGTCCAGTGCCTGATGGCAAGATTATTTCATCAAGAAAAATAAGTCACTGATATCTGATATCTTTGTTGTCTTGTAAAGCAACAAGGGAGAACATCAGCCCATACAGGTGATTAACTTTCCCTGCTCCCCCAAGGGCTGGCTGCTCACAGGCGAGGTCAAAGGCAGACGATAGCACAGCCTGAGAATGCTGATCTCATCACTACTTGACCTGTATCTGTATGGTAGATAAATGTATGTTTGGGAATTCAATGTTTTGGATTCTCCACTGAAGCATGCCTACTGTTCACATTTGATCCTGGGCAACTGGCTGTAGGTGGCTCTGCTTGAGCAAGGTGGTTGGATTGGATGACCTCCAGAGGTTCCTTCCAACCTCAGCTCTTCTGTGCATATACCCGAAAACCACACAAGCTCCTTACCAATTTTTCCCTGAATTGAGAGGATTTCAATTTGCTGCCTAATAAGTGTTTCTTCTAGCACTGGGATTATACCACTCTGTGTTTGCATGCTGACAATGTGCACAGTTGGTAACTGTCATGATGCTTATGGCACCATGACTTTTACTAAATGTGTGACAAATACAGTACAATATGGAATACTGCAAATCACATAGTGATTATCAGCTAAAATGTTTTCAATGATGTTATCTTTGCTTTTTATCTGTGCTTGTTCATTTGCAAAATGCAATCATTTGCAATTGGCCTGCCTATTGTTAGCTCAAGTTGGTTCTGTTGAATATTGAACTCAAATAATTTGAGAGTGTTATTCGATATGATGCCTGGTTTATTAGTTTCATTTTAATGTGCTGGAAATCTTCATAGAGACCTTTGTCTTAGTGGTCATTGCAGGGGAAGATCAGTTTCCAAGCCAGCTGCAGTGCTGCAAGCTACATTTTCTGAGAAAATGATAGAAAAACAATTTAGGAATATATATAGCTTGTCAATCTGTGCTTTTTCTAGTCTATAATGTGAAGGGTCTTTTAAAGACTGAACTCATCACATATCAGCTGGTATAAACAGGTCATGCTCCATGCCATGAATTTTAGATCGTGTGTCATTTTCATTTATTTTTCTGTATTTTGAGTGCATCCCTGAAGTTTAAGCATGAAAAAAAAAGTGGTTGAAAAACCTAGTGGATTTATCACCCAGCAGGTATTTGGTGACAGCTCTTGCCACAGGGATTATAACTCTTCTCTTGTCACTTTCTCCTTGAGCACAAGCTACACAGCCTGGAAATTTAAAACACCAGCTAATGAGGGATTACAGGCATGTAATTTTTAGAACCCTTGTACTGTCAGGAGAAAAAATAATAGTAGGTTTCCTCTGTCATTCACACCAACCTGATCTAAATTAGCTGGAGAGACTGCAGTGAAGGACACTTCAGTTTAAAACTCTTATTTTCTTGTCAACTACATGGCATTTCCTGGTCAACCTCTTTGCCTCCCATGAGGAATAACAAGGCACATTCAGGTCTAGAGGCAGCTGAGAGGATACTTGATTGCTTTTCGGACTGCAGTTTAAGATGCAGTCGAAAGTGTGGTCCATATATGCACCATTGTGCTTGCTAAATGTGAGCTTTAGGCTCTTCCTATGCAGAGCTCCTTGGTGGTAAGAACCTCAGATTTTGGTGTTCGTGGTTCCACCTGTCTTGGTTTGTCCTAACCTCCAACACCAGCTTATCCTGAAAGGGTCTTAGAGATGTACCTTGCCAAACAGCAAAGGAGATGGCAAAAAGAGACAGCTTCTGGCCAGAGCTGATCAGAGTGAGTACAGCTGGTTTTTACCATGCCACTGTGAAGTTAACTCTTCATGTTTCCAGGATGGGGGAAGGAGGTGTGGTAACTGTGCTTCTGCTCTTGGAAACAGGGTCTAAGGCCCCTCTTATGTGTTTTCCCAGGGCTCTCTTTAGAGAACTGATGTGGAAAGTTGTGGAGAGGTTTAGACATAGTGAGAGTTAAAATGCATAAAATCATGAAGACAATATTTTAAAAGAGCTCATCTTCCACACTGATAAAGAAGAGGTTTTTTAACAAAGGGGTAAAAAAAATGGTCTGGTAGCAGTGGGCTACTTTGACCTTGAATTCATATACCATCCTTAATACCATGATTCAAGCAAGTAGAACAAATAAATAAATAATACCCTTTGGGCACGGATTGCTGTACACAGCGGGTAGTTTCCAGCGATGTGGATATTCTGTCCAAACTCCTCAGAGACAGAGAGACTTTGGGCCAAGCTCAAACCCTCTTATAAACACAGTTGAGACTCGTTCTTTAGTATTCAGCTATTTTAGCTGACATTTGTACTAATTTATCTTTTTTAAAGTCTGTTCAGCTGGACTGCTACCGACATCTGGAGTGTGGAAAGTTGTTACACAGGAGTGCTCTGAACAGACAGATGAGCAACCCCAGCCACCAAAAGCAGAGCCCCTTTGACAACTTCAGCATTTTCAGGCACTGATTACTGGCAGTGACAATCACTTCTAATGTACTCCCTGCCTGTGGGTATTGACATGTTTGTTCTGATTCTCAGTCTTTGTTTAGGGCTCATTACTGTGATCACTTTTTCTGTTGTAGGTTTGCACATCAGCAGTTTAATTACAAAGACAGTTCTCTCTTAAATGTCAGCTTGCTATATTTTTGCTGTCCCTGTAGCCATTAACGCCTTTGTAGTGATTCATGGGCACGGTTTTACACAGTAGACCTTGCTACCAACCTTGACGTCAATATTATTTGTCCTTCTCATTTAAAACAGGAAAAAAAAATAAAAAGAGCTCCTGTTTTTCCTCTGATACAAGAATGTTTATGTCACGTTTATGTATGCACATTTACAGTTGTGTGTGAGGAAGATATATATTCATGAAAATGGGGGGCATTTATTTTGATGAATGGCAGTATGTTGCTTAGTGATACATCAGGTCATATCAAATTGTCACTAAGCAACTAAATGTGATCTGACAACATTATGAATTCTTTTTCATATATTTACTGGTTTCTTAGAACTGCAAGTATTTTTTTGCCCTGACCACTAGTAATTAACTGTAAAAATCTATTTAATGCTTTTATTTTCACTGGTCTTGTGGTTATTATTTAGTCTCTTCTGTTTGTCATAATTTTTCTCATCTCAGTTATCCCAGTAGGCAATGCACTAAGTTGCTCCAAATGTGAATTACAGCTAAGTGAAAATAAAAATACTGTCTTTTTTATCATGTTAGGTTTTGTGCCCTTCTAACTCTCATCACTTATACTAGGAAGTGACAGTCATTCACTGTGTCAATTCACTTATCAAACTACAAAGGTATTTTTAGCTTGGGTCATGGTTTACTAGGTAGAAATAACTGTTTTCATATGATACAGACTGAAACTGAAAAGGAACTAGTGAACCAGAAAATGCAGGTAGCTAAAAGTAGAATCACAGAAGCACAGAATGAGCTGAGTTGGGAGTGACCCACAAGAATTGAGTCCAACTCCTGGCCCTGCACAGGACTATCCCCAAGAGTCACACCATGGGCCTGAGAGAGTTGTTCAAGTGCTTCTTGAGCTCTGTCAGGCTGGTGCTGTGACCACTGCCCTGGGGAGCCTGTCCCAGTGCACAACCACCCCCTGGGAGAAGAACCTTTTCCTAGTATCCAACCGAAACCTCCAGACACAACTTCAGGCCATTCCCTTGGGTCCTGTCACTGATCACCACAGAGAAGAGATCAGTGCCTGCCCCTCCTCTTCTCCTCACAAGGATGTTGTAGCTGCAATGAGCTCTCCTCACAGTCTCCTCCAGGCTGAACAGACCGAGTGACCTCAGCCACTCCTCATATGGCTTCCTCTCAAGGCCTTTCATCACCCTTGTTGCCCTCCTTTGGATGCTCTCCAGTAGTTTAATGTCTTTCTTATATTGTGGTGCCCAAAGCTGCACACAAGACTTGAGGTGAGGCCGCCCCAGTGCAGAGCAGAGCGGGACAATCCCCTCCCTTGCCCATCTGGCAATGCTGTGCCTGGTGCACTCCAGGATATGCCTGGACCTCCTGGCTGCCAGGGCACTGCTGACTCGTGTTAAGCTTGCCATCAACCAGGATCCTCAGGTCTCTTTCCATAGCACTGCCTTCCAGCATCTCATTCGTTGTTCTGTCTGTACATCCAGGGTTGCCAAGGTACTGAATCCAGCACTTTTTCAAACTTCATATGGTTGGTGATTACTCAGTCCTCTGATTTGTTGAGGTCTCTTTGCAGAGCCTTTCTGTCTTCAAGGGAGTCAACAGCTCCTCCCAGTTTTGTATCATCTATGAACTTGCTTAATATCTCTTCGAGTCCTGTGTCCAAGTAATTTATGAAGATCTACAAGAGTGCTGGGCCTAAGATGGAGCCCTGCAGAACCCCATTAGTAACAAGTTGCCAGTCTGATGTCACCCCATTCACTATCACCCTTTGTGCCTGACCCATGAGCCAGTTGCTCACTCATCCCATGATGTGTTTATCCAGCTGAATGCTGGACATTTTGTCCAGGAGGATACTATGAGAAACAGTATTGAAAGCTTCACTGGAATCCAAAGAGATTACATCAGCTGAGTTCCCTTGATTAATTAGATGGGTTATTTTGTCATAGAAGGAAATCAGGTTTGATAAGCAGAACTTTCCTCCCATGAAGCCGTGCTGGCTGTGACTGATGACTGTGTTGTCTTTCAGGTGTTTTTCAATACCTCCCAAAATACTCTCCATAACTTTACCAGGCACTGAAGTGAGACTGACAGGCCTTTAGTTTTTGGGGTACTCCTTCTTGCTGTTCTTGAGAACCAGGATGTTTGGCAGCTTCCAGTCAGCTGGGACCTATCCAGATTCCCAAGACCACTCAAAAATCATTGGGAGAGGTTTTGCAATAATATCAGCTATCTCTTTGAGGACTCTTGGATGAATCCCATCAGGCTGCGTAGATTTGTAGGAATCCAGCCGGAGCAGCAGATTCTGCACATTTTCAGGGTCCACTGAGAGTTGAACATTCTCCCAGTCATGGTCCTCCAGCTCAGGGCACTGAGATCCCCTTGGTCTGTCATTCATGTTGAAGATGGAGGTAAAGAATGTGTTAAACACCTCTAACCTTGTCCCTGTCCCTGTTTGTGAGGTGACCACCCTCGTCCTGTACTGGCATGATGTTATTTTTACACTGCCTACTGCCATTAATATATTTGAAAAAATTATTGTCCCCCATGTTTCTGGCCAGCTTTAAGTCCTGTTGAACTTTGGCTGTAAGAATTTTCTCCCTACAGTGGCAAGAAGTATCTCTGTATTCTTCCCATGAAACCTGACCTTACTTCCACTAGGCATACACCTTCCTTTTTTGCATGATTTCCAAGGGAAGAATTCTCTTCAGCCAAGCCGGCCTACTGCCTTGCCTGCTTGACTTCTGATTTTTAGGAATTGCGTCCTCCTGTGCCCTCAGGTGCTGATACTTAAAAAGTGACCAGCACTGAGGGATCCCAGCATCCGCAAAAATATTTTCCCAGGGGACCTTACTTACTAATTCACTGAGCAGCCTGAATTCCGCTCTCCTCATGCCCAGAGCTGAGGTTTCTCTGGCACTTTTCCTCCTGCCAGCAGGGATTTTGAACTCGATCACTTCATGATCACTGTGGCCAAAACAGCCACCAATCTCCACTTCACTTATGAGATCCACTCTGTTGACAAACAGATAAAGGAGGGCATCTTTCTGAGTTGGGTCCCTTAGGACCTGTTCCATAAAGTTGTCATCCAGGTATTTCAGGAATCTTCTGGCCTGGGCTGTACCAGCTGTATGACGCTCCCAGTTAATTTCTGCCAAGTTGAAGTCCCCCATTAGGACAAGGGCAGTTGACTTGGAAGCGTCTCTTGGTTCCTCAAAGAATAATTAATTGGCATCCTTGTCCTGGCTGGAAGGTCTATAGAACATTCCCACAGTGACATCTGCATTAAATGTTACTCCTGTGATCCACTTGGTCCTTCTTCCAAGCCACCTGTTCTCAAAATTTGGAAGATATTTTTCTCATACGAGCATTTCCCCTCTTCTCACAAGCAACAGGCCAAGTGCATTTTGGAGTGCATAGCTGACTCGGGTGCTACGCAGACTTTTGGGTGTCCTCCTACAGAAATGTCTTGTGACTCACAGGAGTGACCATTATGATCTGATTATTAAAATTATTAGAGAGATACCTCCATCTGAATTAAGATGCAAACAACACCATATGCCCAAGTTAATAGTACAGATTTTATTTAACAGTAAATTAGGGGGAGAGAAAGAGAGAGAGGAAAGGGTGAGGGGGAGAGAAAGAATGACAAAGAAACATATTAAGCAGAAAAAAGGTATCACCACTCTGTAGATTCCTATGACACCCTGTTGCTCCCCTTCTTCTGGTCTCGGTGGTTGCAGACTGTATCCGTCGAGTAGAAAGTGTCCACAAAACTCCTGTACTGGTCTATTAGCACCAGTCTCTTACAGCACCTGAGTGGGTACTGCAGATGGTCAAATGTTAACAGTTCAGCCTTTTACCCTTGTGGATACATTCCTCTCCTCTGACCTGGAATACTTGGACAATAGTACCACCTTATCTTATCTCAAGGTTCTTCTGCCATCCAAATTAGGAGGCATATTCAGGGAGGGGTGGGCTTCAGTAGATGAGCTGCTGTTTCTTTGCAGTTTGCTACAGTGGACACAAGACTTTCGGTGATCTTAACAATGATTAAGCCATTAATCATTTCAGTCTCTGACAGTGGCTCCAATGTAGAGCCAGAAATTGGCTTGAAACATTTTGAAAATGTGAATTATTTGGTAGGAAAGCTAATATAGCTCTAACTTGCTTAGAAATCTCCAGCTGTCTGCCTCTGCCTTCCTCTGTGCCATCCTGAGCATCAGGACGACAGAAGTGCTGGTTTTCTGTGGTGGACAGAGACCAGCATGGGGACACTCACCTCCCTTTCCTAGCTTGTGGATTTCACAGAGCCCCCCTTGGCTTTATGTCCTATGTTTCAGGGAAAAGTTGAGAAACAAAAGCGAATGTTTCATGTTTGGGGTCCTCTTGGGTCACTTGGCCAGAAGACACTTGCTCATCTTAACTGAGGCTAAGAATAAGGTAAATATTAATTCCAGGTGGCATGGTGATGAACCATGCATAGAATAGGGATGTTGCTAAGAATAGAATTGCTGCCTTTCAGTACAAAAAAAAAAAAAAAATTAATAAAAGTTTTGAAGGGCAGGAGTAACCATTAACTAAGCTGGCACCCTCCCAGCCTTTGCTTGCACAATTTCAATCTTAGTTCTGGTCAGGCTTTCTGGGCATTATTGGAATATAAATGTCACCTAAATGAGTAACGAATCAGGCAGCCCCTGCCTGCTGAGAGGTAGAATCACCTGTCCTAAAAGAATTCACTTGAAACTAGGGCAATTTCACATTTCTTTCAAACATGAAAGCATTGGCATTGCCCTCAAATGGTGCCATCTGTGTGGGCGATAGGCAGGCTATTTGTATTAGTGCTGCCAACATGATTTCAGTGCTGTGGTCTACACCGCTTATCTTGCGTGCTCATGTGTGCTGCTGTGTGAAGCCGATCCAGGTAAAGTAAGCCTGCTGTGCCTTTGTCACATCTCCCTCACCTCCTGCATCTGGGTCCTCTGCTGGAAGCTGTGAAGGTGAGGGATGGTGGCAAACTGCCCCGTGCACAACTTGGGTGGGAGTGGAGGGTGCAGCAAGAACCAGGCAAGAAGCACCATCAGCTCCGATGGATGGCAAACCTGCCCTGCAGCCTCACTGACCCTGGGCTGAAAACGTTAATAATTGCAAGAGGGCTGATGTCATCTTGCAGGGAACAGTGTTGTGAATGCGTCAAACAGCACAATGTGGCAGCACTTTCCACATGGTCCCAGGGCAGTCACTGCTTCCTGGTCCTCTCTCTTCCCCTGCAACAATGTTTTTTTCAGGATAGCTCACTAGGATTGGACTTGTTCAGTGTAGCACAAGCAAACAGCTTCTTGTGGGGAGGCACGTCTTTCTATGTATCCCCTCCCTGAAAAAACACTATCAATACAAAATTGCTTGTTGTGTCTCCTGTCTTTTACAAGATCATGTTAACTGCACCATACCTCTCTGAAAATAAAAAAGAAAATAAATGTATTGGGTGCAGCAGCCTTGCTATACAAAGTGTTTAAATCTGAGGGTACCTGTCTCTTCCTATGGATCAGAGGGGAAATCTAGTACAACAATGCTCGACTTATCTTACACTCTCCTTCTTGCTTTATCCACCTTCTCAGCTTTTCAAACGATGAAAAGTGAAATCCTGACTGATTTTAAGACCCATGTTTTAAAACTCATGTTTAGACTCCTTAGATGGGTTCTGTTGGGCTCCGTTTGCCAAAGTCCTTCTCAATTCAGCCTACTGATTTCGAGAGTCTTCAAGGAAGTATAAACTCTTGTAATTTAGGTAGTTTAAACTGATGCAATTTTCTTATGTGGTAAGAAGCTCTAAGTTATTCCATCATGGATCCATTTCTAAATCCATCTCTAGAGTTCACAATATACACCTCGGGAGGGAGGGCAAGCAATCCAGGCTTTGCTCTTTTTACACCTGCTCACAAAGGGTTGACTTGGACAGGATGGCATTGGACTAGAATGGACTGGATGTGATTGGACTGGATGAGATTGAGAGTACATAGCCATCTTAAAATAGTAGGGTTTGTTCTAGAAAGCAAGCAGAAATGCAGAAGCAGCTGTGTCAACTATAATACAGTTCCTTGATGTCTGACTGATGGAGAATGCTACCAGGTCATGACCCACCAATATTGCACTTGGGAAGTGAGAAGAAAATCCTTGGTGCATTTCTGGTTCCTGAGGCTTGCTGTCTACACTGATAATATTAAATCAGTGTCAGGCCACAGGCTCCAGCACCTGTAATCACCCATCCTGCTGGGCACAGTCATTAGCATTTTGGCCAGGGCCGACTTGTACAGTTTTAGCCAGGTCTGGATTTAGTGAGGGCTGGGGGTGATTTTCAGCAGTCTGCCTGTCTGATACCTCATTATTGTGGAGGCCAAGGGAGTGGTAAAGTGGCTGTAGGCTGCTCTAGGGCCAAGGAAAAGTCCCATGAACATTTAATTTGCTGGAATGGATGCAGTTATGGTGTTGGAAGCACACCTGATTTCTTGGAATAATTTGCATATTTGATGTAATCACCAGTGTAATTAACATTGATCGCAAGCACATTTACATTTGCTGGGTCTTACACACTGAATATTGCTGACCACCATCCATCTTCCAAGAGGGAGCAATCCTTCGATGACCTGAGCCAGCCAGATACAACAACAGTCATCATGAAAGACAAGCAGCCCGCCAAGCTCCTTCTTGGTCTTGATGGGAGAAGTTGTTCCTATAAGACTCTCCAGCATAGGTTTACACAAGGGGTTTTATTTCTTTTTGTACTGTTTTTGCAAATTTTAATAAAATGTTTCTCCTGCAAACAGCTTTCTGGCCAGGGGCACAAGTTTCTAGCATATATAAAAAGAATAAGTCAGTGGAGTTTTATCACTTCTCCTGAGGTTTTATACTGAAGAGCATTGAAAAACATTTAAGAAGTAACAGCAGAAAAGAAAGATTGTCTCTTTTTTCAGCAGAGGAAAGAGCTGCATGAATCTCCCTGCCTGTGCTTCAGGACAGACTGGTGTCTAAATCCACCCTGGTGCAAAAATTTTCTTGTGTCCAAACAATTTCAAACTTGAAGGGAGGAGGAAGAAATTGGACAGATCAGCACAGGACCATTACTTGATGAATAAGGCAATAGTGGTTGCAATGTTGAAATTGTTTTAGCTGTCACCTATTCATGAACTAGAGGTGTTGGTCAGCCACCAAGCTGCCAATGGGCACTTCTTGTCCATGTGTGAAAGAAGCTCCCGCTGGGATTGCTAAGGTGCAAAAGGGTTTCTGTGAAGTATATCACTGTGAATGGCATATAGGGATTTTGAGGAAAGGGTATCTATTTTAATCCAACTTTTTTCTTGTATTTTTGCGAGTTCAAACCCCTTTTTCACACCTTTAAAGTCACAGCTTTTGCTTGTGGTTGTTATTCTTCATCCTGGAGGAGCAAGCCACTCAAAATAGTCACAAAGCTTTCTGTCATGTGCTCAAATCTTTGTGAAAGCTAAATTGCCTCTCATATGTATCACCTTACTGTTACAATTGCTAGGAAATATATTTTCATTTAATTTCTAAGAAGAACTAATAGGCAATGGATGAGACAGAAGCAATTAATTGAAACATCCAAGAATTCAGAGGTCTGTTAGAGAAAGATGTTGGTTGTAGCTGATAACATTTTGCAAAGCTGCAATTAGGATAAGACAAAATTATACAAATTCAAAAATACATTCTTCTTAGAGCAGCAGGTAATTTTTTTAATCCACACACAACTGTAAATAGACTTTTTGATACAACCACTCAGGAGGGATGACTTACCATGTCTTGCGTGCGTGTAGGCAACAATCCACAGCCACATGCGTGGTAATTACCACAATGAGACTTGGTTGCTGTGCAGTCTTGGTCAAAGTGGTGGTCACAGACCAGATCTGCCAAGTGGTGGGGGAAGACCAGAGAACTGGTGGAGGAAAATCCAACGAACACAACATCCAGTGAGTTTATATTCACTCAGGTTCAGGTGTGAATGCCCAGGTACCTCACCCAAAGCAGGGGCTTCACACTGGATGATGTAATGTTGTGGATCATGTCCTTGACATCTTCTAATGTAACACAGCTTCCCATCACACCAGCTCATTATGGCCCATTGTGGTCCATCAGCAGAGATGAACCACCTCAGGGCACACCCCAGTGCCCTGGTACTTCCCTGAGGAGAGGAAGGGGAGCCCCACAGCCCAGTGGTTTGTGCAAGGGAGGGCAAATGAGCATGAGAAGAGGCACCAAGGATCTGTCTCCTATTTCACTCATAGCCCATCATCCACCCTCTGCTTTATTAGATCAGAAGCTCACCTCCTCCATTTCAACAAAGCAGCCTGGCTCTCCACAAATAAAGGAGTGCTTTGAGTCATTATACCTAAACAGTTCAGCCTCTCACAGTGATGCCAATAATTTGACAGCCTTTCCAAGCTGAGCTGTACATGCTTGGAACTCAGACTGCATCCCATAGACCATTATAATAGAAGACAGATACATAAAGGAAAGAAACATGAATCAGGTTAAAATACAGAAATTTGAAAGGGGTCCATGACAAGGAACTGTGGGTGAAGTGTTACTGGGGTAACCACATGTCCCTGGAGGGCTGAATTTAAATCTTGCTTTGGTTTCATCACAGGCCCTGTTTGTTTGTGCCCCAAAATAGCTGACAAATACTGCCTAGTTAAGGTCTAGAGATGGAATAATAAGAAATATATAAGCTAAAAGCACTGGAAAACCTCCACAGACACCCTCTTTGATGCACACCTGGCACTTGCTAGTACTGGTACAGGAAATGGCTCATCACTGTGTCTGCACCCTAAACCCAAGGGAAATAAATGGGGACTAGACTTAAAATCATGTCTTATGTGAACCAGTGGAAAACTTGAATCATTCAAACATAGAACAGGAGATGGCAATTTAGTCATGCAAGAATAGTTAATGTTTCAAGGTAACTGTCAAGGTCTGGCAGTAACTGATTCCCCCAATATTGGACACAGGAGCCCTCCATTGATAGGTCTGAAAGGTTTGACTAAAGGAGCAAGGCATATTCTTCTCCCAAGTGTGCCTCTGTTGCTATAAATGATTTGCTCTCTGTCACATTTGAATGCTTATTTTATGAATATTTAGCTCTTTTAGTTCTGAACGCATACAAACTTGGTATGAAAAAGGAAAGGGGAAAGTATCTGATGGAGTCTCTTGAGCAATTTGCATCTCCCACACGTAGTCAGAGACTACTTGCTGTGCTGTACTGAGAGCTGTGAATTCCCATTGCTGCATTGTGGAAGCAGGAATTGGGAGTACACAGTTCTTCTCTCCCTTTGCCTCAATTTCAGATGGAGCCAGTCTTAGGTCACATGGAGCTAGCTGATGTCTATGGCCATACCATGTATAGGCTGTTTCATTTCTAGAGGCTAGTGGGAGAAAAGCCTATTGTATATTCCAGATTTTTTAACATTTATTCAATTTTTGTATTGCAAATGCATGTATGATTTTCTAAGTATGTAAATGAATCTGCAGAACTCCAAAGTATACTTTCATTAATAACCTAAAAGTAAGTACTTAATGTAAAATGTGATCTTTTTGCGTTTCTTCACAAGTAGAAATCATTATATATTTTCTATTTAAAAAACAGATAAAAAGTAATACAAAGTCCCAAGATTTCAGCATGCTGTTTGTTTTGTAAGCAATGCAATATTGGTAGTCAGACTATGCCCTCCACAGCAAGCATCCAGACATTTCTCTAAAAAAAAGGGACATTGTGTTTTGCTAGATTTTTTAACAGTGCAGGAAGGGCAGATACTCAGTGATTTTCCATGCCTACCTTCATATTTAGCTTATTTACTGACAACTCTCTTAAGATTCTTTTGAGGTTAGAAAACACTTCAAATGTCTAACTGCTTTCTCAGAATTTAGCCCCAAGTGTGGCTGTAAGTCTCAGTGCAGCGGTGTGCCCCAGAAGATATTGTGCCCATCTCCTTGCAGATGAAGTTTGGAAGGATACACCAAGAAGAGCCTTGGCATTTATGTCCTTGGCATTACTGCTTTCAGTCCTAGCTTTAAAACAGATCTGAAATACTGTGGAAATATAAAAAGCTAGTAAGGCTTTTTTTCCTCTCTGCTGGGTGAAAAGACACTCAGTTTCAGCATGCACAGCCTAATAGTGGTCTGAATTTACACCCTCTGTGTTCTAAAGGGGGCCGGGAAGGTAAGGTGTTCTTTGTAAAGTCCTCTAAACACCTCAAACGACATCATGGTAAAGCGTGTGGTCAACCTCAAACTGCTCCCTTTAGCTCCACAAAGAAACTGTAAATTTCCCAAATTGCTGAGAAAGGATGCACTCATGTCAATGGCAGTGCACTCCAGTGTGGCATGGTTGAGTTTTCTCCTCATTTAGCAAGGTCTTCATGTAAAAACATAGATAATTGTGTGAGTAATTTACAATTGGTAGTTAATTCAGCCTTCCAGAAACAAAAGAATTTCCATTCTCAGAGGGTGATAAGACACAGGAACAAGTTGCCCAGAGAAATTGTGGATGCCACATCCCTGGAAATGTTCAAGGCCAGCCTGGAGAGGGCTTTAAGCAACCTGGAAGCTGTCCCTGCCCATGGCAAGGGGATTGGAAATAGGTTATTTTTAAGGTCCCTTCCAACCCAAGTCATTCTATGATTCTACACATTTCTATGGATTTCATAGGCTTTAGTAACCCACATGCAAAATAGGACAAAATAGTACTGCTTTTCTCCTGGTGTTTGTCTGTTTTACTGATTTACATTGAAAGCTTTCTGAGCTGGGACCATCTTTGCAATTTGTGTGTACATGGACTCTCATAAAGGGCTTAGAGTCTCATCTGGGTTAGAGAGACATTGCTGCACTACAAATATTTACCAATTATTTGCGATAATTATTCCTTCATGGAGATGCACTGAAACACAGCAAAGACTATTTGGGGAAAGAAAAGCTTGCTATCAGTTGGCTGAATTGTTTGTACTGGCCTGCATAACAGTGCAGAGTGGAATTATTTTGCTTTACATGATTGTTCTTGTAACTAAGGTAACTTCAGAGCAGCTGCTGACTTATTGTTGATTTGTTTGCTAGTTAAATTTTCTAGAAAAAACAAAGAAAATAAATTTGGGGAAACTAGAAGATCAAAATGGGCACATAAATTATTTCTCTCTCTTTTCTTTATAACTGAGATACTCTGCATGCCTCAGCAAATTATTGTTGAAGTATCTGAAGTATTAACATAAAAAGCTTTAATTGAAAATATACCTCCTGAGAATTTCAATTCTTTAGCTGTGGGCTCAGACCTCCAAGATTTTCTTACATATTGCTGAGGGCTAGTGCACTGGGACATACGATCTTCAGCAGTGGATGATGCAAGTAATTAATTATTATAAAAAGTACTCGGTTGTCAGATTTTCCTCCCCACTGAGCTGGGTAAAGCACTGAAGCAGATATGTTCTTGCCCCAAAGAACCTTCTTTTATTAGCGTGAAATATGGGGAGAGAAAGCTAAGCAGAGCAATGAGTGTCTTCATTCTCAAATATTTTCTGGTTTTGCTTTATTCATAACTCTTTGATTTTATTAAAGAAGTGAGGCTTATGAAATTGTACCAACTTTCTTTCAGTATGCCTGCCTACAGTACATCAAACATACCTTGTTTCTGAAAGTTTCAGAACTGAGAAATTCTGAGAAGAGCAAAGATCTGGTTTTTGTCCCCTGTGAAGAGAAAGGCACTAAGAAGAGAGAGACAACATGTAGCTTTTGGGAAATTTACCATAAAAACATGTCTCAGAAAAGCTATGCATATTTGGGCTGGGTTTTTCAGAAGAAATCAACAATACATCTGGATATGGAGCTATGAAAACTCTTCTTTTTTAATAATTAAAACCTTACTGCTCTATGATTTTGGTCTTATTTTATTTTATCTAAGCTCATAAAAATTTTGGATCCAATATGGATTAAAATTTTAAGGGCTGAGATCTGAAACTTTCAACAGGATTCCCAGCAGGACCTGCTGGGTTCAAATACTGTTGAAAACCCAAATTGAGACTGATCTGCTCTGAAAAGTCATTATCATCAGGATCAGATGTTCTCATTCATCTGGAATGTAGGCCTTCATCCTGGCAGCCCAAAGAATTTCTTCAAGGACTGCTTTAAAGCAGATTTCCCCCATTTTCTTCCTCCATTTCTTAGGAGAAGAGCAAACTGTAGACATCAGCTCCCTACTGGACATAGCTGAAATAATCTCCACCATAAAATCTGCATGAGAAAATATTTTCACAATGAGACTTTTGAGCTTACACAGAAGTTTGAACCTTCAGATATATGTGAAGCTAAAGCCATGCCCTAGATCTCCCAATGATGTTTTTCTCTCTAGTTCGTGTACTGTAGAGGAATGTTTTATAATACCTGAAAAGATAACAGAAAGAGCAGTTGTCAGCCATCAAATTATGTTTTTTCTAATGAAGTTCCTCAGGAATCAATAGCAGCCATGCATCTAGCCAACAATTTTATCAGCATTCTGGAAATAAACCACAAATGAAATTCAGATGATTTGTAATGAAAGCAGGTCAGCCACTTTTAGAAATGTGAGGTGCTTGGTGACTGCAGGAAAGGATCACTCTAAAACCTGTTTTTTCTAGGGAATTCAAGACTTTGTAGCTAGAAAATGGAGCCATGAAAACATTGTGGAAATCATTGAAGAACTGATAAGGAACAACACTTCAATGTAGAGGGTTAAGGCAGTTAATGAACAGGGGATGGGAATGGAAGAATGAGGAGATGTTTTTTGCTTTGCATGTGGCATTACTGAGACTGATATGGGAAGGCTGAGTCCTCTTGGCAGTATTTTCAGCAGATCTGAAGAACTGGAAAGCTCCAGAAAGAAGGACAAGGAAAGGACAAAGGACTCCACTTATCAGCTTCAGCAAAGGACATTTTTGGCTGGGCTGAAGGAAATGTTTTTTTTACAGTGGTAAAAAACTTGGAGGAAGTCCTTTGTCTTCTTTTTCTTTTTGCATTGGCTAGCTGTCAGTATTCTATCAAATGATAGGATTTAAGCATGACAGACATCTTCAGTAAAGTTCAGGGGTTGGTGCTGTGTGACCCCAGAGACAAATCTGATTGACTGCTTTTTGTTTCATGCAGGTATGGGTATTTGTAACACATGTCTCACAGGACACTTTTTATCAGTGGACCTTGGAGCATGTTACAAATTAATTTTTTTGTCATCTCCTCTGTTTCTCTCTCATAGAAATTGAAATGCAGAGAAGTCAAGTGACAGAGTTTTCTAGGGGCAGATGTGGGAACAGAGCCTGTACTCACTCAGCACCTCTGTCCTGAGCTGCTCGCCAGATTTCTCAGTGCCTCCTCCCTTCTCTGAGTAATACCATATCTATTGCAGCAGCTTTCAGCCCAGTTATTATCAACGCATTATTTCCATTTTTTAAAATGAATGGAGCTCAACTGCCCATTGCAGATCAGTGCCGGATCACAAATGACATCCCTCTGCAAAATGGGTAAAATCGCTATTGCATGAAAAGGATGGTTTTCTCTGAAACCAAAAGTGAGCTGGACAGAACTTGTGAGAAGGCAGTGCCCAGAACAGATGTCAAAGCTCTGATCTAAAGCAGCTGGTAGCTCATAATTATGGTAAATATCCCAATATAACTCCAGCTACGTAGGGGTATCAGAAGTTAACAAGAGCAGTGAAGGCGAGAAGGGTTACACTTAAGGGACAAGACTATGCTTGGCTTTCTTTCCAGTTCTGTTTTTATCTTGTAGTGTAAATGTGAACCAGCATTTTAACCTTCATATAACTGTATTTTCACACTGAAGAAATATGAATAACATTTCCCAAGTTTTTAGCAGCTCCTTGAAATCCTTCACTTGTGAGGTGTCAGAGGTCAGTGATTGTGTTTGTTGTTTGGTTGTACTTTTCCACAACAATCCATAGAGAAACAGAGGATAATACAAAGCAGTTCTCTTAAATATGTAGCTCATAAATATCTAGAAAAAAATAATAGAAGGGAGATTCTGATTTATTGAAGACCATAGGATTAATAGAACACATATATAATAACATTTTATGCATTTATTTTAAAATAAATGTGGTGGTTTAATTTGTGTGCATGAAGTATGCCTGACATTTTCTGTTAATTTAAAACTGTATGATCTAAAAGAACAATATGTCTCTTTCTACTGTTTTTGAGACTTAATTTTTCCAATTTTAGATGTGATGATCTGGAAAACCCTGAATCTATTTGCTAGAACCATTTTGTTTAGCTGCTCTTATAAAACTTCTATCACAACTCACAGGTTTTATCTGACAAGAAAATGTTATTAAAGTCTGTGAGCTTTAAAAAGCATCTGTGCTTAAGAAGAAAAAGAAACACCAAATAATAACAAGTACAACAACAAAGCACAGAATGAAAATGGTAGAGGTACATTACTCTTTGTAGTAATATGCCATAGAGTAATGGCTTAATTTCCTGAAGATCAACTGAAGTTCAACATTTTGAAGATAACTTATCATTTTCTGTGATTTTTTCAAAGTAGTATCTTGAAAAAGTACCCAGCAGGCTTATCATAAAGTGACTTGAAGACCAGATATCTATAAAGTTCCTTTTGCATTGTAGTCAGTGAACCAGGACAAGACTAAGAAAAAAGTCCAAGACCTGTACACAAAGTGTGTACAAAGTGTGTTTAGCTTCAGTGATTACTGGGACTCTGAACCACTGTCATCCCATTAATTGTTAACTTGGGTAAATACAATTCAGACTACCTCAAAATAAAAAAAAAATAAAAAAAATAATAAAAATATATATGATGCTTATAGTGGCCTCTTGGACTTTTCCATATTACAATTCTTATGTGGTGTGTAGGGATGTATGGTGAAATCCTTCAGGATAGTTCAAGCCATGACCAAAGGACTATCTGGTTTGCTTTGGAGGCTGTGCACTTCAAGATCACTTTGAAAGTCCCTTGGCTGAGAACAATATCTGTGTTGTAGAGTGCTTGATGCCACATATGGACAGTCTATTCCCCGTGCCATCACTGCAACGTTGCAGTGATTTGGGTGGACGTAGGACTGGGGTCCTCAATGAGTCCATACAATACTTTGAGGAACAAATATTTTTGAATCAGTGCTTTGTGGGTGCTCTTTTCTTCTACAAAATATGTGAGTGCATTTGATTGTTTTCTGCACGAACTAAAAGTGAAAATTAACGTATGCTCTAAGGCTCTGTCTTGTTTTCTTGTAATCAGTAATGCAATAGTTAATAATTATTGTGTGTTATTTGTTATGTAAGCTTTCCCTTTGCTTTCTTTTATTTTGATGTTGCAAATATTGTTCCATTAGAAGATAAAATGTGACTGTGAACAATGTTTTTCTACATTTTTAATATCATTAGTATTGATTTACTAATTATATACTGAATTTCTTCCAGTGAATTTACTACCATGGTGATTCTTGTTCCTTCTTCTTAGGAAGTGTATTTCTTTTTAAGTTCAACAGGTGAAAAAGTATTCTGATCATATCTAGTCAGTGAAGAAAGATATAAGATATCTATATAGATATATAGATACATAAATATATACATATGGTACTGAAAAATATTAAAAACCACAAGTATTTGAAGGAAAACAATGTAAGAACAATATGAATATACTACAGAAACCCAATTTTTAAACCTTTTAACTGTATCTTACCTCAGTGCATATTAGTGAAATGATCTCACTGGTCCATGTAGAGAGGCATATATGTGGAATACTTCTGTGTGCAGCCCCTTTGGTCTGCCTTATGTTGCCACTTTTTGGAAATTTCTGCACGACAACCCTCTAAGTTAATTAAAAAAAAATCATCAGCAGTTCATTGCACCTCATCTTAACCCCTGAAAATGGCCAGAGCTCACTGTTTAGAGGCAAAACCTGTCAGATCAACAGCTTTGAAGCAGCCTGTGCAGGTGAAGTGTCTTGATGGACTGTGTTTTGAGCCTTGAGATTGTCCAAATGATGTCATATCCCTAGGGTGATTCTGAATGCTTCTTTCCCCGTCAACATGTAAACATTTTAATTTCAGTTATGTAACATTTGTATGCAAAAATAAGACACCCTCTCAGCCTTGAGAGTTTTTTCAATGCTACATTTTCCTAGTTTCCAGTTAGATAGTGCTGGATGTGCAGTGGGCTAATTTCCACCTGCTGCTGGTCAAGGTGGAAGAAGAGAAAATGAAGACATAAATTTTATTATTTCTTCTCAGACATCAAAATACCAGATTAGAACTAAGGTCTTAAATTTAATAACTGTTTGCCCTGAGTGTCAAAGTTACCTGAGGGCCTCAAAATATTTTTTTCTGTTCTCAATGGTTGCTCACCAGCTCTTTTAGAAAGAATTGCTTGTGAACCTTATGCTCCCAAGAGAGTAGATCTAGACACTGTCCAGATGTGGTTTGTCTTGTCCATGCTGATCACTGCTGCTTTTCCCAGTAGTCTCAAGCTTCAGGAGGCACAAGCTGAAAGTCTCACCATACCAACGACATTGTTGCACGTGTATGAAATTCAAGTTTATCAGAACTTGCAGGCCAATTTTCAAAGGCATTTACCATGATGAGACTGAGTGAAATCCAAAAGCATCACAAAAATGGTAACAAAAGTGGCAACAAAAGTAATAACAAGAAGCTATTTCAACTAATGCTGAAAATTCTGGTATGGAGAGATGTCCTATTTTTCTTGTGTCAGTCCTCTTTCAGAATAGCTAATCATGATATGGAAGAAGGATGTACACAGAGCCTAGTTTAAAAGATTTAGTTCTTTAATATCCTCATCCCAGGGATACTGAGTACTTCTCTTCTTTCTGTGCAACACTTTTTCCAGCTCAAATCATAAAGAAATGGCAATTAGGCTTCACTATTGAATTTTCTCTTCTCCCACTCTCGGGCACAGCACAGAGTATGCACAACAAAGAATGAAAAGCGGGAGTTGTCTTGCTACTAATGGAGCAGGCAGGTGGTAACCCCATTTTCAGCTTCTAATGTGTATGGGTGAGGGAGAAAGGCTGTAATCAACTAAGTCAGAATAAAGTGCCTTTGCACGAAGTGATTTCTGAATGATGCAAACCCATGGTTGCCTGGCAATCTTTTTAAGCTTTTGATACTGCTTATTTGTTACGTATTTTTCACACAGCACCATCCTCAGATGATTACTGTAGCTGGTGCCATACAAATAAATCTTTAAATTGTCTATGTTAGATGGTTTTGCTGATAAGATTGCCTGCTAGCAATCTTCTTATTGTCCTGTGATGATTCCAAGTGATTTTTTACAGAGCATGAACATGAGCTGGAAGCCTGGGAGTTATTGGATCAAAGTTCTGATCTTGGCAACAACAAAACATATTGCATGGCGGTATGTGAATGGCAAAAATCCACTGTGTTCCCATATCACTGGCTGTTCAGTGGAGAAATGAGAAGAAATGATGCCTACCTCAAGCAGATGCTGGTAGACTGTATTATTGTAAGAGATGGCAAAACTTCCTGCAGTCAAGCTGTGAGCATACACAGATGGTTATCTGGACGTTTTATTAGTTTTCCTACAGGAGATACTGAGAGCCTTGCTCTAACAGAGGATTGTCACCTCTGCTATTGTTGCTTTGAATTTCCTCAGATGCTGCTATGGCTGACACACACACTTTTAAAAATAAACTTCATTTTTCACTTTTTCTTTCTTGTCATATGTCTCCACCTCATTTTACTCTCCATTTTGCCATCCACATCTCATCTCCTTTCCTCCTCCTCTTTTTTTCCTTTTCTCACACCTCTGTTTTTTCTCCTTGTGTCTCCCTCCTTTATACTGTTTTCCTTTTCCTTCACAGTATTGTGTCCTCTCTTCATTTCTTGTCTTTCACCTTCTTTTTTTCTACCACTAAATTCTCTTCTATTTTTCCTTTCTACTCAGTATGTTAATAAAACATTTGACCATTCAAACATTTTCTGTCTCTGCTTTTCAGGCTTCTGAATTATTGCTATAGTTCTACCAAAACTTAATTACCACATCAAAGAAGAGCTGTCCTCATTTAGGATTTCAGCCTTTCCAGATTTTTTTTTTTAACGTTTGACCTAATTAGAAGTCACATTTAAAATGACACTTCTACAGAAGCAGGAGGAAATTGTACAAGTTGTTGCCAGGATATTGAGCATGTCTTACACAAAATTTGAGAAATACAAAAATGTTAGATTTTTTTATTGAGGTGTTGAAATAATACTGATGGTTACATGTAATAACATCCATCTTTTATGATAATAGCACATTCTTTCTCTATCAAGTAAATATGTTCATTTTAATATAATAAGCAGTAATCATGTGTCAAGACCTGCAATTGCCCCACTTTATGACAGCAGCCATTATTTTATGAATTATTTGCAACAAACCCACTTTTTTTCATCACATGCTTTTTATGGCTTCCTTGTCCCTAGTGAGGTAAATTCACTTTCCACAGAGCCCTCATAAGAACTGTGTATAATAAACTGGTGAGTGCTGTGATTTCCCTTCTGTAAGTATAAGTTGTTATATTCTCCAACTATGAAGCCTTTGTATGTAAGTTTATGCTGTAACTGCTTGCTATTTTAACTCCGAATCATTACTGGTCCCTTCCAACCCTGTTTCTGAGATGGTGAGTCTGCAGTTATTTAATCTGTTAAAATTAAGATTGGCAGTAAAATGAAACATGTTAACAATCACACTGATTAATAAGTCAGGAGAATAATTCACTTAGGAAGATGGCAAATTCCTGCCTGGGAATTGTAATCAGGAGTACATGTCCTTCTGAAATGCACAGGGATACACAGGCTGAGAGATGTAGCTTGTTTAGCACAAAAAGAAATTTCTTCTGCAGGCAGGATATTCTGTGTTCTGTGTCACGTAAGAGACCAGCACACAGGGATCTCCCTGACCTTAAAAACTATAGGCAGCAACTTCTGCTGGCTTAATTCTGTTGACTTTGAAGGAGTTAAAAGAGCAGAGAATTTCTAACTGCATCCAGTTTCTTTAAATCCCTAGGAACATGTGGATGCCTCAAAGGTATATCTTAAAACTCCACAGCAAAACTTTAGTGTATAAATAAGACAGGCTGCCATGAGAATAAAGTACTTTACCTGTTCCTCCTTCTGCAGCTAAGCTCCACAGGGTGGTAAGGATCCTGCCTCGCATATTTGCAAGTCTCTGAGATAATCACTTATAAACTCGGTATTTTTGGACCTGTTTTAGTCTCTGCCTAGGGCTCGTTGAACACTACTATGACAAAAAGGTAAAAAGTGTTTTTTTGTTGTTGTTTTTTTTTTTTCCCTTTTCTTTTTTTTTTTTTTTTTTTTGAATGAACTGTTTTATGTCTGGAATGGCTGGGAGAAAATTAGAACCAACAGAATAATGTTCTAACTCTGCAAACACCAATCTTGAGTAGGTTATGTTAGGGTATGTTGTCCATTATAGTTTCTACATGTACAATAGCTATTTAATAAAGAATGCCCTACGAAGGTCAGATTCAGAAGGAGGGCAGCCTGTGCTGTGTATATATGTTTGTAGCCAATTTAGCTGCATAGAAAATATGCACTTTGAATAGAGGGAGATTTTGATGTTACAATTCACATTCATTTCAGTGGTCACAGTAGGGTCCCTGCATCTTCCAATGCACCAGATCAATAAATCAGAGATTGAATGAGCCTCATTGAATATGTTTCATGGCTCTGGTTCATTTTCTCATGAAGTCCTTGGCCATCTGTTTACTGACTCCAGCTCAAGGGGGAGCAGACCAATAACATAAAACAGCATTTTCATGCCAAATAGCCTGAAACCAAATGGCTCTAGATTATGTATGGATTATGAATTTACAAGCAGAATACTGATTTTTTGATTCAGTAAAAACCTGAAAGAAATGGACCTTCATTTGACTGGAGCCTGCAGATATAACAATAATTTAAGCGTGCAATGATGCATTTCAAAATGACATTCAAAGTCTTGGGGAACTTACCATATAAATTTAGCTCTTTTCAGTGTTTTCTAGTTCTTCTTCCGTGTGATTACTGATGTAATGTTTATTCTGATTAAGGAAACCAGTCCAGAAATGGCTGCTTTTTGGTGGTCTCATGTTTTATCTGTGATGACTGAGTTTGCTCCTCATCTTTCAGGGTGATGAGCAGTTCCAGTTATTATAGTAAAGCAACCACTAGTTACTAGTGGCTGTAGCTGTGTGTCCTGAGGCTGAAAGATCTTTGCTATTTTGGAATATACATTTTCAGCTTTTCCTCTATTCTTGGCCCCCTAGCACAAACGAGGGATTTGTGAACAACATATTCCCTTATGCTAGCATATTTCTGAGCATCACACATGGCAGCAGGAACGCTAACAACAAACAAACAAACAAAAAAAACATAGGCAGCAAAATTCCACAAATTCTATAAAACCACCCTCTTCTCTTGCCGTATAAGATGAATATCAATAAAGGCAGACTGGCAGATTTCCTGAGAAGTACAGAGCAAAACTAAGTATCTTTCATTAAATACCATTAAAATAAATAGTTTTTTGGTATAATTTCGTGCTGTAGCAGATTAGCTGTGTGAAGCAACTTACGCAAGAAATGATACTGCATATTATGGGAGCCATTAAAGTAAATGTTGCTACTATTCCATTAATTTAAATGGGAAATTAGGAGTGTGATAAACCATTAAGACACTTGGCTTGCAGCAAACACACAAGGACACTTCTTTTAGAAACAAAGCATCTTGGACTATTCCAAGTAGAATTCTGTTTGGGAGACTTATAGTCATACACAGAGTACATTCATTTTCCATGGCTGACCATCAGCTGGAGGTGCTCAGCATCCCCCACTGAAACATTAGGTAGTTGTAAAAACGAGGCCTTGTGCTCCAGAGATATGTTTTGGACATAAGTCTTTTTAGATCTGAGTCAAGCTATTCATGGAATTTTCCAGGAATGAGCAGTTTTTGGTAGTGTGATAATCCCAACTGTGTTCACTTTTTGGATTTTAACAAGTGCCAATTCAGCAAAATGGTGTGTGACCTTCCCGGAAGAGCTTACTTTGAAATTTAGTGTCTTAAAATATAGCCTTTCTTAATAGGTAGTATGAAAGAAAGAGATTTTTCAGTGCCATGCGAATGAATTCTGGGAGCAGGCAGTGGATATAACACCACAACAGAGAGAGCTCATAGGCATGCAGAGCAGAATTTATCATTGCTTCCAGTTAAATCTTGAGTTTCTCTGTGGTGAATATGAGACAATGCAATAGTATATAAATAATTAATGCATTTGAATGCATTTTCAATAGCATTTCTACTGTGTCTTGATTACTTGTAGTGAAATAGCATCCATACACTAGAAGTGTACCTGTGCTAGATACTGTGCAAACACATGAAAAAAGTTAGTTCCTTTCATATATGCATTTTCTTTTTACTGTTTGAAGAGGAAAAGAGATTGCTCTGTTGAGAGCAAGTGGAATGTGCCTCTGTGGAAGTATTCAAATCTCAAGTGGACAAGGCCCTGTGCAAATTGGTCTCAGATTGAAGCCCTGAGCAGTGGGTATAGAGGTCACTTCCAACATAAATATTGAGTGATGCTACTCTATACTTTGAGTTATAGATAATTATGCACTCCTATTGTAATCTTAAGGGCATATGAAAAGATACTTAAAATGTATTGTGTTGCACAGAAGGTGTTTGAGATGTATAGAGACAGTCAGAACTCATTTTTCTGTGTACTCAGTGATACTGATCATATTCCTTGACTCCTCTTGCAAACTCAGTTCCAGTCAGGCTGAACAAACTTCTACAGAATAAACTTCTTAAGGTGAAGAAAACAGAGCAAGCTAGCCAAAAAAAAAAAAAAAATTATCTCGATCACCTCTCAGATGCAGCTGGATTTTTTTCCAATTTGTGGCTTAAACACAACTGTAAACTCTTTGTTTTGTCCTGTTTAGGTTTTTGTTTTTTTTTTTTTTAGTGAGGTTTGCTGCTCACAGGAATTTCCAGCAAAATAAAATCAGAGTGAAGAGAAATGTGCCCTTGACCTCAGGTATGGTAAGGTTCTCCTGCCATGAGGCTGTGCTGTGCCCCACAGATGCTTTTTGTGTGTGTTTGCACTAGTTGGAAGGATTTGCTCTATTTGCAGTCCCTTCAAAAGATGAGGATGGCAAGACCACAGAAACATCAGATAATTAGGGATGCTCTCGGATTTGAAATTGTTGTATCTCCCAGATATGATAACAATGGTATTAGTTCTGCTTCCATACCTGGCAGATATTTAGTGCTGAATGCAGCCAAGAAAATACTGCACAATGCATGGAGAAAATTGCACTCTGAACATTTTTAGGACTAGGTTAGTTTCGTGTTAATGCCAGAAATCTGATTTTCTGAACTGCTGAGGAAGAAACAGAAAATAGAAATAATGTGTGAAAAAAGTAATGAAAACTCTTATTTTGTTTTAGATTGCCAAAGCAGGTTTGCCATTATTTTTCTCCGTTGCTTTGGGAAATAGACAGCCAACCTTTTAATGTTAACTGTAGTTTTCACTGAATTTGTTGCAAGTTAAGAAAAACTCTACAAAGTTATTCTTTATAGTAATTCTCTCTAGTGGAGAGAACTGGGAACTCCCCCTTTGTCAAGTGAGTCTGCAAGTCAAGCAGTTGCACCAGAAAGTGCAGAGGCTTATACCCATTCAGCATTACTAACTGGAGACACCAGAGCTCCCTTATGTGTTCCCCTACCTCCACACAGGTAGGTACAGGTGTACAGATGGGATGTATGAATGTATGATGTCACATCTCCTCAGGGTCACCGACAGCCACAGGCTTCACACTCTTCCTAGTTCAGTCGTGTAGTAGTGCACCTCATGCCCATTTTGCATCCAAGGAGAATTCATAATCTCACTGGGCTAGGCTATGAAGTTGCAAATATGAGACTTTTTTAGTGCTGTCTTTTTGCTGTTTCTCAACATTTTCCTCCTAATTTCTTGTTTCGTGCTGATAGTGAATATATTTAGTGCATTTTATGGAACATAGAAGGGACTTTATTGTTCCCTCAGCTGGGAACAATAAAGGTGGCTAAAGTTAGGTGGCCTTAGACTGGAATCAAAGTTCTCTGCAAACACTACTTGTTTGCTATTGTTTGTCACAGACACAAGGGTTTTTATACATTGATGCGTTTCGGAGAAAAAGCAAAACTGCAGAACATAATGAAAAACTCTTTAAAAATGCACAGATCGCATTTTAATCTCCAGTTAGTTTCTCTATTGTACATCAAAACAACTAGAAGAGTTTACAGGAAATGCTTCTTGCTGTGGCTTAGCTATTGAAATTAATGGGACTGTAATACAATTCAGAAACTTGAAAATGGAATTTATTTTTTCATACTCTTTGGGTGTAAAGAAATGTATCAGGCAGACTATATCTTTCAAAAGCTTCTATTGCAATGAATGTGGTATTCATTATTTTTCCTAGACAAGTTTATTTTAGGAAAAGAAAATTAATACAAATGGGTTATTGAAAGTCATTTGTGAATTCACTCAATATTTTGAAAGGATAAGAAAAATGTCTTGGCCATTGCAAGATAAAATGGATATCTTTAATATTACAGAGAGATGGTTATACAACACAGACTGATGTCTTTCCTGTCCCTTACTACAGTTTTCCAAGCTGCTGGATACATGCATTGTGGCTTTCTAGCTCATCTAAGCCATGCATTGCAACTCTTTTCCTTGGAAGTGCACTGATAAAAGATCTGTCTGCATTTCAGGTTTGGCACAACACAGCTTTCATTTTCACACTCTCACCTTTTATCCAGGCAGATCAGGAACAAAGGGAATGCAAGTTGTGTCTGGCACCTCAGTCTGAGCTTTGGTAGCTGGACAGGGAAGATGCCTCATGGGCTGGAGGACAGCAGTTACCTATTTGCTCCCTGGGAAAAGATGGCAAATGGACCCTTTCCTAAGCCTTGTGCTCCATGCAGCTCTCACACCTGCTCACAGTCTAAAACGCATCCTGTCCCACATAAAGCTGCAAAAATTAGTGGGAGAGGAGGGGTGCATGGAGGGAATAAGAGGAATTAGGAAAAGGTGAGACAGTCAGCAAGTGGCAAAAGACAATTTTCTGTAGGCAATCAACCTTTTTTACATGATTTTGTGTGAGTAAATGAGCACTTGGAACCCAGTCGTGTAATACAAAAATGAAAAGACGGTACCCGACTGTTAAAGCCTCTTCTTGATGTGAGGTCTGCTCTGTGGCATTAGGGGGTGAGAAGCCATGCTCCAGCAGAGACTTCTCTAGCAACTCTCAGCTGTGTGTTGTCTTGACAATGCCAATGGCAGAACTGCATAAAGCAAGCAATTTGCTGGTTCAGAGCTAAAAAGATACAGAAGAGTCACTGGTTTATATCCATCAGAAACCCTCCCCCCCACCCAGTCTTTTATTCTTTTGTCACTGAACAGAATGGGTCATATGTAACAAAATCTAAGGAATGAGGCCATCAATTCCAAACAGTGAAGGGGATATGGGCCTTTGTAATGTTCCAGTGGCTGAATCTAATGAAAAAAACCAACCCATCTTCAAAGCCCTCCAGCACTTAAAAGCATTTCTCTCACTCTTCCCCTCCTAGAAGCTCCAACACAATGCTATTGCATATCCCAGGAGGGCTGCTCTCATCCTGTCAAAGGTGTTCCATAGGTTATAACAGGTACTCATAGCTGCTGAAGTAAGATTTGGAACACACCTATCCTTCCTTTTAGGTATGTGTCTTACTTACTAGGTCACAGGGAGTGGTAATAACTAGGTTGTATGTGGGAGATGGAGCACCTACATTGTAGTTACTGCTTTGCCAAATGGAAATCTGTTTTATCAAAGTGGAACAGTTTCAGCAAAGTAAGATATCTTAATGTGAGTCTCATCCTTTTTCCTGAAAATTCAATAAAAAGCTGTTTAGAAACTGCTCAGTATTTCTGGTTAAAAAGTTTCTTAGACACTGCCCTCTGGGGTTATCATGCTTTAGCCATCCCACTTTCCACTGTTGCTGTTAGTAAAGTATTCTTAAAACAGCCAAGCAGCTCTATTTATGTTTGAAAGAGGTCCTCTTTTTAATTACACTTCCTATTAATCATTTTGCATGACAGTGCATAGAAAAAGTTTGAAGTGCTATGTTTAAAATGTTACAACAGCAGAAACAGGAAAAAATGAACTTCCTGAGGATGTTGTGCTGTCATCTGACATCAGCTCCCCAGAACCCTGTTGTGACTTACACAGAATCATAAATGCCTGTCAAACTTGGCCTTGAGCATTCCCAGGGATTTGGCATCCACTACTTCCCTGGGCAACCAGGGAAGTTCCAAAAAATTTCTTCCTTATATCCAACCTAAATCTACCCTCTTCCAATTTGAAACCATAGCCCCTTGTCCTGTCACTACAGGCCCTTGTAAAATGTTTTTCTCTGTCTGTCTTATAAACCTCCTTTATAAATCGAAAGACTGCGGTAAGGTCTTACCAGTGACTTCTCTACTCTAGGCTGAACAACCCCAATTCTCACTTTTTTTTCTTCACAGGACAGGTGTTCCAGCCCCTTGATAATTTTTCTGTGTTCCTCCTCTGGATCTGATGGGTGTCACTATGTGCTACTCACCTCACAGGTTGCTCTGATTTTTCTTTCTCTCTATCTTCCTTTAAAAGCAATAGTCTCCAGATGTGCCTGGATTCCCTCTATAGAGATGCTCTGCTATTCAACCTATTCTCTTGAACTTTAGACAAAAGCAGTACAACAACTACTACCCACACTGAAACATGGTAATGACATTTGATCTGTTTGTGCATGAACAGAATTCAAGTCAGGACACAAATCATGTGACTTCTGAGCTACAGCCCAACTTGTAGACCAACAAACTAGTCCAGTTTTCACAATTGCCATTGATGGAGACTCCAGCACAAACACGTTTTTAATAGATAAGTGTTCCATTATTTATTAAGTGTACTTGTCTAGAGTCAGCTTTCAACACCAATAAACCTTTTCTTTGCAAGATCTCTGCTGGTCTGCTGTTTGTGCAGATACTTAGTCAGTGATCCAAACACCTTATAACCACTCTTTTTTTTCAGCTATGTGGTTTGAAATGCTTGAGTTTTCACTGAATTGTCTTGTCTTCTCATCCATTTTAATTTTCTCAAGCTTTTTGCAGCTTCCTTCTTGTACTTCACACACCAGTCTGTAGCTGCATATTCCAGGACCAGTTGTGGCAATGCCAAATACAGCACAGAGCTCCTACAAGATAGGAAGTTTTCTGGACACTCTGTTGGAGCCCAGCCCACTAGAATTTTTTCTCCTTAGGTATTCTTGGGTCTCCTGGTGCTGTAACATGACCTGTTATTATCAATTCCAGCAGCTATCACCTGTTAGCTGGCTGCAGTTACTCAGGTTATTTTTTTCTGTGAAGTATGCCACACCAGCTCAGCCTGCTGGTAAATGTCACATCTCCAGCAGTTTATGCACAATTTCCCCAAATTTCTCTATAGTAAGCAATGAATTATTGCCCACCTTCGGACAAGGGTAGCAAATTGTCAGCTTAGACTTTGCATGGTATTCTTAAACACATTACTTAGATTTTGGAGGCAATACACTGATTGAAGCAAAGATTTCTCCTCTTTACTTTCTTTGCTTTTCTCAGTCTGGTGATATGCTGGCTGTTCAAAACTGAAAGAAAAGTAAAAACCATTTGGAGCTAGGGCAACATCCCTTATAGCTAGAGGAGAAGCAGTGGCTATTATATGTCTTGTGTACACGGAATATTTGACTCAGACTCACAGTCCTTCAAGCAAAGAAGAGAAAATGGTCTAGATGAAACATCTGTGAAATAAGTGCAAAAGTGTTTGGAAAATTTTATTCTCAAAGTCATGATCAGGTTTTCCCTGCCAAAGGAGGAGGAGGAGGAGGAGGAGGTATTGACTGCTGCTCTGCAGAACGGCTGCTCAGCAACTGACACTCTAATCAATGGAGCAATTGAGTGGAAACCACATTTTTCATTTTCCAGATGATATCAAGCTCGAAGGGACTGCAAGGCTACCAGTGAAGTGGCTCAGGTTTCAGAGTGGTCCTGACAATCGTATGGAAACTACCTGACCTTTCCCTTCTATGCCAATTCAGTTCAACAGAGGCAGGCACATTTGACTGGGAACATGTGCAGGAAGGGAGATGAATGGTTTGGCAGTAGCTCTGCAGAAAGCGTTCTGAGAATCACAGAGGACGAGAAGAACATGAATCAGCATTGTGCAAAAAAGGCAAACATCATGTGGGGATGTATAAATAGGAGTCTTAAATATAGGCCAGTTAAAATAGTCAAATAGTCCCCCTGCTCCACTTGGCACTTTAGAGAACTTGGCTGATATAAAGCTGTTCCTGAATTTGTAATTACAAGAAGATTCAATGATTGGTTTTGGTGGGTTTTTTTGTTTGTTTGTTTGGGTTTTTTTGTTTGTTTTTTTTTTGTTGGTTTTTTTTTTTAAATTCAATAGTGAAGAAAATGGAAAAGATAATACAAAAGTAATAGAATTAAGCAGAATCAAAGGAGTTTACTGTATTAGCTCTTGATGCATATCCTGAAGATAAGAGTAAACACTGGTAAGTAGCACTGGCCATGAAGTCATGGAGTCTATTATTGGTTGTTTTTAAAAATAGGTAGGACAAACTGATATTAGGACTCCAGCTTGTAGAGAATGTGATCCTACCTTTTGGTGAGAGGATGGACTTCAGGGAGTACATATACCTCCAATAGCCTTCCCAACTCTACCTCAGCCTTTCCCTGATTTGGCACTGGATTAATGACATGAGGCTGGAAACTGAGGCGTGTGGGAAAGAGTAGCCAGAGACCTGGGTTGTTGTCACGACCTCTCTACTGGCCAGAAGTTGACAAGGAGATGTGGAAAACATGAAAATGATTGCATGTCCATGTCACACATTACACCATTTTCTTATAAGTAAAGATATGTCAGCTTGAAAATAAATTGCATGACGCATATTGTCTTTTGTACTGCATTAGTACTGCTGTAAAAAATGGACATATTAATATAATGACATTTTCTTCTGGGGCTAGAGCTTAAACAGCTTTAGGAGAACTCCTTCAACAACAGATTATCAAGCTAAAAATTCAACAACTCTCAAAATGCCACTTGCATTTCCTAGTCTGCAGAAAACAGTCTAATTCTTCCAAAACCTCAGTGTGTTCATATGCAGATTCACTTTTGTGCAAGGTCAGCAAGAAAATCACAAGCTCTCTTTATCCAGCCTAAGTAAAAGAAAAATGAATTTGACAGCTGGCCTTAAACACTTTCTCCTTGATGATTCAAAGAAAATGGAATCCATCTAAAGCTGTCGATTAATTCTTTAAATACAGATGGAGAGCAATACCTTGAAAATCTACCCTTTAGAAGTATAATAAATGAATGCTTGGGGGTGGGGGAAGGGCTTTCTTTTACAAGATTTTCAAACAGCTCTTTTCAAGGGATATAATACCTATTTTGTGTTACAGGATGACTTTACAATTTGTGAAATGTAAGAGAAGAGCTTTATAGATTCTCATAAAGGTGATTATGTACTACACAGAGTCTAGATTTTGAGGAGTTATCACAGATCCAAGCTAAATCTCTTCCTCTTCATATGGTCCAAGTAATTATCAGAGGCAAGAGGCTATCCAAAAGACAAAATATTACTTCAGAGAAAGTATCTTCTAAAATATATTTTAACATTTTGAAAGAATAGCAATTGCCATGGATTGCAAGGCACATTTCTAGAAAGTACCAGCATATTTCATCAAAGAATTCAAATGTGTTTCAATGTATTTTAATTCAAATGTGTTTCAATGTATTCGAAGATATTTAATAATTACATTATCACTTTAGGTCTAGTTTTAGCACACAGGAAATTTTTACTGTTGCTATCAATAGTATGCGTTGCAGAGTTAACCAAACTAAAAGTTTGAGAATTCCTCTAAATTCTTACAGCTGTATCAAAGTTTTTCAAACAGTTACATGGAAGCAAAACTGAGCTTTTTATCATGACTGAACTAAAACCTTCCTCTAATTTAAAAATATTGGAATAAATTTGGTGAAATGTAGTCTGTCATTCTGTGTTTATATGTACCTTTAAGAGAGATGAGAGTAATAAGAATTTTATTGAACACCCATATGTACACATTCAGTGTGCTACAAAATATCTGATTAAATCTAATTAAAGGACAACATTGCAATTAGAAAATCCCTCTTTTACTTCTTCTGAAAATGGCATATTTTTATTAAAAGGAATGCTGTAGAAATGTATAATGTGAAGGAACTAATTTATTTTCTTTTTTTTTTATTTCTTGAAAAATCATAGGAGACTTTTAGAAGTCATTTCCTCCTCAGAAAATAGGAAATAAAATACAGTAACTTTTATTGCATCTGAAGAATATAGTTTCCCCGATTGTGCCATTCAGTGGTAGTTATATGACTCTTCTAGACATGCTGACATAAAAAAACCAAAACAATTTTTGAAGGGTGAAAAAAGAAATTTCAGGAATATGTTTCTCAGGTTGTCCACACTGAAGACTGCAGTATGAAAGCCCAATCTTTTTATGAGTCATCATTTCTGATATCATGGTAGTAAAACATATTAACAAAGGAAAGAAGCAAGTCAAATATATTCTTACAAGGCAAGGCACACTGTGCATGCAAATGAGATCACATATAATCCCAACTCCTTCCTTTTGGTGAAATATTGCTTGGGAACTCTTTTGGAATATAAAGTAAAGAGAAGCAAATATAGCATACATATGCCCTCTAAGCAGAGAAATCTTGTTTTCCTTTTAAAACAGGGATTTTAATCAGCAGTGATTAATCCCCAGATAGAAATGAAATTGATATTCTCATTCCAGTAATTAGAACAGTACCTTAGACTGCTGTTGTAGTCATTGTTCAGCAGAGGACCAGAAGTGTCCCAGAGAAAGCTGCTGCTGGACACATCCCACACCAATACACTGAACAGGACATTATCAGATACCCGTACACGACCAGCAGGTAAACTGAGCTTGCAATTTAGTTTCAGTTCATCCCATTTAGCAAATGACAGTGGGTATGAAATCTCAATTTGAACTGGATGTCACCTAAGAGGTCATCTACACCTTAAAAGCATAAGGCAAAGCACAAGTGGTTTCAAGAAACAACACCAGTCCCCTATGCTCCAGCCCCAGCAGCTAAAAACCAACTGGCTTCACCTAACATGATCTCCTGCAACTATGACTGTAACTGGTTGGTGAGTTTACACTAGTGATGAAGTCTCTGGGGTCAAGTACAGTCCTGGGCCAAGGCTCAGTTCAAGATTTGTGTATCATTTAACTCCTTCCTCTAAGTGAAAATTAAAAATCCATAATCTGTGTTTTAAATTGGTGGTGTGCATTTCATTCGCAAAGAAGATGCACCAGTTAAAAATAATCAGAAGACTGATGTCTGTTTGATAAAAGAGGATGGAAAAGAATAGAGAAATGTTATTCTTTACACTGAGCCTTAGAGGCTTAGTATAAAGAGTAAAAACAAATTTATAAGAGGCTAGTTAATGATTAATGAATACTACAAACATGTTACATAGCTACAGAAAATCAGTATATTGTATTCTGGGAGACAGCAAACAATGTTTTCAAAGCAACCTATCAGGCCTCATGGCAGGATTTTGACTCTAAAGTAATAACTCTAATCTACTTAAAGCCATTTGTAATTGCATTTTAAATATAAAATATGACCAGAAAAAAGATTAATATCTTTATCTATAACTATATCTGATACGAACAAGATAGTATGTCTGAGAACAACTTTCATGTATAGGGAAATGAAAGCTGGATTGGAAATACTTGAAAAGTGCTCTTGCTTTGCTTCAAAATGAACTCTGGACCTTCTACATTAATCAGACAGAAACCAAGCAGACAAAAGAATTTTAAGTATTGCAGTGGGGAAGGGCTTTCAGCTATTATCAGTATGAAGACATTAATGTGAAGGTCAGGTGTTCCCATAATATAACGTACAAAAATCACACCTGTCATGACAGTTTGTAATGGGAAACAAAGCATTAAATTGGCAGATGTCCATTCATGGCAGTATAATTGCAAAAGGTATTTTTGCACCACAGAAAGAAAGTGTGGGTGACCCTTCTCCACTAGGTATGAGGCTTCATTTTTTGTAATAAATTCCATGACAATTTTCGTATTTAATTTCTGTCTATATGTATTTTTCAAGGGGAGTAGCTACATTGCAAATTGATAGATGATAATTCAAAGTGTGTGATTTACAGTTTGTTATACCCTTTGCATAAGGCACATGGAGACATAGATTATGCTATCTACTCTTGTGCCTGGCCATACGAGATAACACAGTTGTTAAGCAAGTCACATTTATTATCTTGCTACAGCATGTTCTTTTATTGCAACGGCATGCTTACTTAGCAATTCTGGATACCTGGACAAAATCTGAAATGGCTGAACTCCTGTCAAGAGATAAGATATGTGGAGGCAAAAGCCTCTTGTTTTTACAGGTCACAGCGTGTTTCTCTAGAATGTGTCTATGCTTTCATGGTCAGTCACTCCCTTGGAAAGACAAAATACTTTTCCCTTCTTGAGTCTCTTCTCCATTTGTAGTCCTTTATATCACTGGAATATCATGCTCTGAGGGTATCTGCTGCCAAGTGTATTTTCCATGCATATTGTGTCTGGCTGCAGTCACAAGATGCAATTGGAACTCAAATGGGACAAGGCAGATCACTGAACCTTCTCTGCTATTTTCTGACCAGAGACATGAACGCCCTTTGGTTTTTTTTTTCTTGTATGTTGGTGCTATCGTCACATCGCATCTTTGGCAATGACACTGCACATGTGAATTATGACCACTGGGCTGCAAAGCAAACATCATTTTCTCATTCTCTTGCTTCTAGATGAAAAATGACTCATCCCAGCACAGCTGGGTGAAAGCAGTACTTTCCTTGATGGTAGAAACAGATCTTCAAGTCTTCAGGCAGAGTTGTGCACATCCAGAAATCTCAGTCTTCCCCACAGCCAGATAAATGAGCCAAGCTAGAAGCCTGTTATGACTTAGGCTTTTCTACTTCTTTGATTTTTTATATGAAAATTCCATCTGTATCAAAGCCGGCATGTACATTTCCATAAAAAACTGTGGTTTTGATAAAGCTGCATTTCCAACCAAAAATAGTTTCTGTTGGAAAATTCCCAACATGTCCTGTAAAATCCCATTTGGATGACAAACTCACTAAGATAAAGTCACCTTAATAATAACTTAGGGTTTAATATACATTTACCAGCAAGGAAGGCTAATCTTCAAAAATTTTCAGCAGTCACTTAAAGAACACTGTGCCTCATCCATCTGACTTGTTTTTGAAGTAATCTTCTGAACCTGGATATTTAATGAGATCCTTTCTGTAGCATCATTAGGGTCTTGAGCTCTGGAGACAAATCTCTGTTGTGATACTGATAATCACTGCAACTACTTGTATTATTGTAGTGCCTTTCATCACTTTCCAAAGCTTCACAATCACATTGATGACATCTTCACTTTCCTTTCTTCCTCCTGAGTGCCAAGAAAAACTTTAACTCTAGGTGAAAGTCAAAATGGTTATAGACTAGGGTTTATATATATATATATATTAGATGGTTATAGATTAAATAATATTAATGACAGACAGTATGCTATACGCTAGCAGCTCAAGTACTGTCGTGTTTTGTGGTCTTAAAAACTCTTTTTTGTGAGAAAATCTGTAGGTAAACTTTGCAAATCTAAGGAATGAGAATAAAAAAAGCAATGCTCTGCTGTATAATCATGATCTAAAATTATCACCATTTAGCACCAGTTCTATCACCAGTGTTTAGAAATATGTCATGCACGTGTGTACACACTGAATTTCTTCCCTATCTAGTTGATGGTCATGTAACTTTCTCAGAAGTGAGAGGATTAAGAATGTTTGTAAACTTGTCTGAGACATGGTAACTACACTATTCATTTAGATCATGTATATAAAATACATTAACTGCTATAATTTTTTTCCTTCTCTTAACATATGTGAATCAGAGCTTTTATTTACATTCTTGATTGTTACTAGCAAACATTTCATGGAATCAACAATGTGCAGTTGCCCAGCTGGCCTAACAACTTTTCTTACACCTTCCTTCCCTTCCAGTTCCAGGAACCATGAATCTCTGTGACCTTACCTAGACCAATCCTATCCCACCTGAGAAGAAGCACCTGAGATTTTTATCCTTGATGTTTCTGATGCTCAGAATCAGGAATTTGGGAAATTCAGTCACTCTGTGCAGGTTGGCATCACACAAAGTGTCTTGGAGTGGAGCAGAGTAAAGAGTTTCACATCACAGCAATAACAACGGCAGGTATGTGTGTAGGGTGTTATCCCTTAGGCAGCAGTATGAACATAGAATCATAGAACTATTTAGGTTGGCAAAGATCTTTAAGAACACTGAGTCCAGCCATTAACCAGGACTGCCAAATCACCACTAAGCCATGTCCCTCAGTGACACATATACATGTTTTTTGAATAGCTCCAGGGATGGTGACTCAACCATTTCCACAGGCAGCCTGTTCCAGTGCTTAACAACCCTTTTAGTAAAGAAATTTTTCCTAATATCCAATCTAAACCTCCCCTGATGCAACCTGAGGCCATTTCATCTGGTAATACAAAGTACAACAGCAGGTTAAAAGCTAGAAAGAAAAGTTTGCAAGGACTTACATAAATGTTTACACCAATTGTCAGAAATCTGCACAGAATTTCGTGCATGTACATATGCGTCCTCTGAACAGGAGCTGGTAGGGAAGTAGGATACGGATAAGCTATGGAGATGTTTTGCTGGTTATTGCTGCATGTGTAGATTAAAAAAAAAAAAAATCATTGCACCAAACAGAAAGGGCTAATTGCACTTTTAGCCATTTTCATGCTGCTGAAGAAAAGCAAATAAAAGAGACTGATTCCTGTGCCTAGGGCTAAGTACCACCATTTGGCTCAGGTTTGCAGTGGTTATGGCTGCTCCACTTTGTAGCAGATTTGTCTTGCAGAGAGTTGTGCAAAAACAGAGACAGAACAGCAATTAAACAGATTAGGGGATGAGTGTACATGCACACCACAGCTCTCTTGTATTTACCAGTACAGTTGGACCTGTAGGTTAGTTTAGGACAGAGTAGCTCTGGCAGGACTATCCTTGTTTCATGCCCTATATGACTGCTGGATTACTTTACTCAAACAGTGGGCCTGTGGGCGACCAAAGCATTTCCCATTTCCAAATAGGAATAGAAATTAAAATCCCACGCAAAAATAAGTTTGTCTCTTCCTTATAGGTTGTGTGTTGCCCCTGTCCTCCACGCCCCACTCCCTGGCTCCATTTGAGTGCATCAGGGGAGGTGTTACTGGAGAAAGAGGGTTCATGTGAGGAAGGACAGAACAGGTTGGATTAATAGTCACATCATTTTTATTGCTTATGATTGAAAGAAGCAGGCTGCTCTGCTGAAGCAGAAGGGCTGGGTGTTGAGGGGGAAGGGTTCGCTGTGTATGTACAATGGAACGGCTTCTCCCTTGTCTTCTCCCTGTAGAGTGCAAGTCCCAGAGTCTGGGGCTAGGAATTTGCTTCACAAGCCCTTATGTGTGACCTCCCCGGTCCCTGGAGTAGCTGCAGTACTGACTACTGGGGTCAAGCAGCTGGAGGAGGAGAAGGGGAGGGGAAGCCTTTCATTTAAGGGATGACAAGTTCACAGTTGCATGTACCAAACACGCCCGGACAGACTGTTACTGCAGATCAGATCAGCGCTTGCCACCAACCAGAGACCTTCTCATGCATCCATGTCCCCTGTTAAAGAAGCATAAAAATGCTTCTGTTGGTGAACATAAGTCCCATTTTAGAAGAGGCACAAACTAAGCCACAATTAACATAGTTATGCCCACAGTAGAATTTTTACTAATATTATTATTCCATTGTATATTAAAGAGATTTTGCTAAAAGGCTTCACTTTTTTTACACTGCCTTAGTATCATAAAATCATTGAAAGGTTTGGGCTGGAAGGGACCTTAAAGCTCATCTCCCTTATATCATGGTATAGGTGAAGCTGACACTCAAAGAAAGACACTCCTTCCAGTTTACATGTTTCATAGTTAAGAGCCTTCCTAGCTCTTCTTTAAGGAGTGGTCACCTCCTCATGGGTATTTAGCTGACATTTGCTGTTGAGAGAGTTCACTCGGCAGCCCCATTTAATACTGCTTATATATAGGTCCAACACAACGCTGGCCAAAGAAAGCCTGGAGAGTGATTTGAGAATAAAAATGGAAATCCTTAAACTAAGCTAAAGCAGTAATGTGAAAGTATAGTGAAGATGATGCTGTGGAGTGTGATGTCCTTTCATGGTAGGAGTAGGAGCAGTGACTGTTTTATATATGGTATGGTCTGGGACTTAGGTGAAGAATCAGGACAGCACACGATGCAGCTGAGCAATATGTGTGAAATGAGACACCTGATCTGTTTGGAGCACTGCAAAAGAGGAGCTAGAAATTGAAACACATTGTGTTAGTCCCAGGGAGCTAGAGAGGGCTGTGTGAACACCTTGTTACAGGCAAACACGAAATGCCTCGCCAGGCAGGTCATGAGTGTGTAAGGGGCACGGCTTGAAGACACCAAACCAGGCAGATCCTTTGCCACCAAACCAAGCCAGTCAGCATTTTTAAGAGGCAAGAGTAGTGCTGCAGTCTCTGGAGACCAACTCCACTGACCTCGAGGTCTTCCAGTGCTGACTGCACTGACAGCTGTGAGATGGATCTGGAGGATGCCTGTAGCTTTGGGAAGCATGCTCTCCCCATGGTGTGAAATTTTGCTGAGCTTTTTTTGGAGATACCTGTCTCAGTTTGAAAAATCACATTTTCTGGCTTTCATTTGTGATCCTAGGGAAACTGCTGCTGGCCTGCTGAAATAATAATAGCAAACATGCTAAGACAAGCCTCGCACACTGCAGGCACTGGTGCCCTGCCCTTACAGCACATCCACTGTAAGAGAACATTCAGAAAAGCCCTTGCATACACAAGAGGGACTCTCAGGCAGCAATGAAAAATAGGCATGAAAAATTAAATGGATTCATTTAGAAGATAATCTTCCTCAAATTTCCCAGCTTTTTAAGTTAAAAACTAATTTGAAATGAAGATAGAAATAATAAAGAGAAATGGACACAGATACCTTCCTTTCAGCAAACATCTGTCAGCTGAAAGCCAGGCCTAGAGGAACTTAAATGCTGAGATAATAAAAAAAGACCAAATTAACTTTTCTTTGTATCTATGACTAAGCTACATAATTCAGACAGAAAAGTGCCATCTCAGCCTTTGTGACTATAAACTGCCCAAATGACACTTCCTCTGACAACATGAGCCAAAAAGTGTAGCTCACTCAATAGCTACCCCTTGGTACCTAACAGAGAAATCGGTCTGGTAAAGACTGTTTCTCCCCCACTTTCCTTGCAAAGAGTCCTTTCCCTGTTTCAGTCCAAAGAAGGAATTGCTTGATGATGCCTAACTGTAGTACATTTTTAAAAAATATCTAATAGATTTTTTACTTTCACTAACTGCTGTCTCCTATGAAGCATGTTTCACAATGACAGGGGTCTGCTTTTCTCTCTGTGGGTGGACTGCCTCACTGTGTGTATATGAAAGATTTTTTGCTACAAGGAAATTTTTTTGCAATTTAAAAAAAAAAAATGGTTTGGATGAAGAATACATGCACCATACTGGTAAGAGGGTACATTCTTCCAGCAATGAATGCATTTGAACATAGTTACAGGGGCTGCAAAGCATTCTTTTCAAGCTGAATTTTTGCATGGGTTACACTCTGTGCACATGTGAAAGAACATTGTAAATCAAAGATTTACACTTGGAAAATGCTTACTTTAGATGCAGCTCCAAACAGTAGACAACCTTCCTAGAGGCCCAACAATTTTAGAGAATAAGCCTACTTAACTTCCATATAGATCAAATATACATATATGAAAGCTTAATCAATACCTCCTTCAGCCACAGTTTGGGACTTTCCTCACAGCCAATGAGCAGAAATACCAAACACACTTTTCTTTAGAATCCCTCATATACTAATATTTTCTGAAGTTACCTGATGCACGAGGAGGACTGAAACACTGATGTGCCAACATGTGTTACTTTATCACTGTGGCATTTTTGTTACTCCTGCCTTCAGCTACCCACATTATAATTGTGGAGTAGCTTGTCCCTCCTTGTTAGATTGCTCACCTTCTTTGATTTGCAGCAGATAGGCACTGTAGGGGTGAATCAGAGAGGCTGGTGGAAATCTAATCACTGACCTTGAGAACATTCAAAATAGTCTCACAAACACTTAATCTCAGAGAACTGAAGGCAATGCTAGCACACATGGCTTTCTGTTTTGCCCTCGATGGTTTGGTCTATAGAAGGGGTTGTAAGTCCATAACTTTAGGGGGATAATAAACTAAATAGACTGGCTTCTGCTCAGGAAGATATATTAAGATCCTGACACTGTTAAATGTTATCCTTTGTCAAATTTCACTCTAAGGAATAGATGGACATCTTATTGCTGAAAAGAATAAACCTCCTGTGATTTCAGATGAGAATAAAGCAAGCTGTATATTAATGATTGTAGTAGATGTATGATGTATAGGAATATTATTGGTGGTGTTAAGATAAAAATTTCTCTGAGTACAGTAGAGTGAGACTGTTTGAGATTCAGACACCCACATGCCTTCAAAAAGAGCTGGATGATGCAGAACTCACAGAGGTCTGGCAATAGCAGATTGTGTAATTGGAGAGGCAAACAACCACTAAGGTCAAGACTCTCATCCTTACCCATGACATTGGGCACCGTTCTGAATGTATGAGGGTATTCTGCTTGACTTCCAATGGCCATTATGGGTGGACATGGATCTCCCACATTTGCTTGGCCACAGGAGGGTAGATGGTGTTTTTCAACAACCATTTTGTCGTGCCATAGAGTCACCATATCATCTACCCAAAGCTGATGGATATAACACAAGATCTACATGTGAATTGTATTGTTTTGGAATATTAAGTGGAAGACAGGTGGGATACCTGGCCAGAAGTCATTTCAACCATACGTAGGCAGGTGAGACGAGCCCTCTGTGCAATATTGGTAACTCCGATGTGGACATGCCAGACACCATGGGCTGGCTGCTGGAGATGGGACCAGGCATACATGTTTGGGCAGGTGAATCTCCTTGGTGCTCACTTTAGACTGAGCTGAATCACTCCCTAAGCTGCACATATTACATTGCTTAGATCACCTTGAACTGTCAAGGGCTCAATTCAGTTACCTGAACACAGGCATATTCTGAGATGCCCTGAGGTCCCCAGGACATTAGCATGGACTTACCAAAGTATTGGGTTTTCGTGGCAAGGTTTTGGTAGCAGGAGTGGTTTCTGTGAAAACTGCCAGAAGCTTCCCACGTGTTCAACAGAGCAAATGCAGATGGCTCCAAGATAGACCTAGCACTGGCCAAGACAAGCCATTCAGTTATGGATGTAGGGCTCCTGGATAACAGATTTAAGAAGGAGAAAAGTTACTGGGGAGGAGCAATTGCAGCTGGAGAGAGGAGTAAGAATATGTGAGAGGAATACGTGAGAGGAACAGCCCTGCAGACACCAGAGTCAGTGGAGAAGGAGAGGGAGGATGTTCTCCAGGCACTGGAGCTGAAATTCCCCAGCAGCCTGTGGTGAAGACCATGCGGAGAGCCGGCTGTGCCCCTGCAGCCCATGGAGGTCCATGAGGAAGCAGAGATCCACCTGCAGCCCATGGAGGAGCCCATCTAGAGCAAGTTTCCTGTCAGAACCCCACAGGAGACCCATGCTGGAGCAACCTGTTCCTGGAGGATTGCACTTCATGGAAGGGACCCACGTTGGATCAGTTCATGAAGAACTACAGCCCATGGGAAGGATTCACGTTGGAGAAGTTCATGGAGGACTGTCTCCCATGGGCAGGACCCCACGCTGGATTAGGATAAGTGCATGAGGAGTCCTCTCCCTCAAGAGGAAGGAGCAGCAGAGACAATGTGTGATGAGCTGACCATGAACTTCTCATTACTTGGCTGCAAAGTAAGGTACAAACTTTAAATTTCATTGCTGCAAGCCTACTTACTATGGAAATTACCAGACCTTCAGTTATTGAAGTAGTGCTTTGGGTAGCAGTTGTGAAGAAACGCTTAATGCAAAATGGCTACTGGCCATGCATCTATGCTTTCATATCTCACAGGTGAAATTCATTGCAACAGTTGTCAAGGTTTTGTTTTTTTTTTTCCCTTTTATTAGAAGGGTCTATTTTCAAGTCTGGACTGTTGCAGCATACTCTGTCTTGGTTGGCCTAATCTGGTTCAACTCCTCAACCACATTTGAAGAGGCAGACCCTGTGTAACTGTGCATACTTACAGATTTGGTAATAAATGTCTTGACTTCCTGGTGGTTTTGAGCCAGTCTTGGAAACACAGGAGTAAAGCCTTGGTAGAGTAACTGGTAGTTGCTCCCAAGTACATTTATGTTAGTACAAAGCAGCACTAAAAGACTAAACGACTTCTCAGTTGATTATAAATTACATTTCAGTACTACACACTTTGCAGGAAACTGAGACTAAGATTTTGCTCTTCAGTGGAAATTGATTTTGTATAATATAATAGTTGTGTTTATTAAAGAACATCATATAACTGTAGCTCTGAAAAATGTTTATGCATTTGGAGCCAGCACTGCCTGTACATTTAGTGATGCAGCAGCTTAGTGCAATATATTTTAAATTACTGGTTTACAAAGTTTCATCTCAGTTCAGTTTAATGTGATATAACTCTTAACCGCAAAAGAGTCATTTAGGCAGAAAATCTTACAAAGAATTAACACACTACAGTAGTTTTTTAAACAAATCTTATTTCTTTGTGAGCCAGTCTTTGCCTTGTAGTAAATGAGATCAATATTTTCATGAGCTGAAACTAACAAGAAATAAGCATCTGAACTGCGTTGTCATTCAAGTGCTTATTGAAATACAAACTTAGCAAGTACAGGAGTGATTCTTATCAATTGACCTACAGGAAGTGATCTAAAGATATGATGATAGAAGCAATTTTGCAACATATTCTTCCCTCACTGAATTTAATGCATAAAAATTTAAACTTTCATATACATAAAACTCAGCACTGCATTTTCATTTTTTTATAGTAGTGCTTTTTATTTCTTTATTTAAGTCCCTGTGGATCTTTCTCTTCATAGAAGGTGTGCCATTTTGGCAGAAGTTTTAAAATAGTAGGAATTTGAAGAGTGAAGGGAAATGCTTCAGCTGTGCCTGAACTGAAGAGATAGGATGACTGTATATGAAAAGCCACCACACAAGTCTCCAGAGTGCTGTCAGCTCTAGACTAAGATGCACGATTCAAGTTTTTGAGCCATCCTGTGGAGACTAAATGAAATTGGTTCCAAATGATAACAGTGTATCAAATAGAAATTAAAACAGGAGTGAGAAGAATGAAATTATCTTTCTGGTCCTTTTTACACTACATCAGAGACCACAGACTGGAATTTTCACAGGTGTGCAACTCTTAGGGTTGAGATCCAGTCCCTCTAGATCTCATCTAAACTGTTAAATCTATTTCAACCCTGTGAGTGATCCAGTCACTCTGCTTTCCAGGATTTTCTACCCTAAAAGAGCCAAAATTCATTAGGCAACTCCCTGTTTGGCCTGTAATTTCCCTGGACACCCACTGTCACTTGTTCACACAGGCTCAGCAGACCCTACGGAAACGCATCTATTCCTTCAGCCACTGCAATCAGGGTTCCGCTGCCGTCTAAAACCCAACCGAAGCCTGTGGCTCATGAGCTGCATGGCTGGAGATGGCAAGGAGCATTCTTCTGTCCTTTCTCTTCTCCCTCAGCTCTGAACTCCTCTTGCCAGACAAGTCCATGTCTTCTGCCCAGGACTAGAAGAGCGAGGCTATATCCACCTCTTCATATCCCCCTTCTTAGGAGAGAGGCAACTTTTTTTCCCTTGTGTCTTTGCCCATCCCTTCTTTCACCCATTCAGAAGGCACTTTTGAAGACAGGGAGATCATCTACAAACTAGGGTGCCCATGATTCAGAATAAGGCATTGGAAAAAAGTGGAGTTGAGAGTGACTTGGTATTTAGAGATAAGAGACAGGAGGATTCAACATCTTCCCAAGCATTTCACAGCACTGCATTTATTACATCAACAGGTGAATTTTGAACCTGACAACACCCTGTTTCTAATTTCAATACAATCAGTCACTAGCTGTCTCTAAAGTAATTCTGAATGTACAGTGAATGCATGTAAGTAGTGTGATCATGTGAGAAAGAAGGAACAGGTATGGAAGTCTGCATTTTTTCAAGGAAACTGCACTTGCAACTTCTTCTCTTAGAAAACTGAGAAAGAGCTTATTTGCCCGGTAGTCTGTGGTGTTCTGGCAGGGATGAAGAAAAAGTAAGTCTAGAATGCTGTTGGAGATCTTTCCACTGGAAACAACTATTGATGAGGAAGTGGAAGTAAAATTTGACAGCTTAGAACTTGGCATTTAACAGACAGAATAAAGAAGTAGTACTGTTATGTAGTGATGGCAGCAGCAGAGAAAATGCTCAAGTCTGAATCAGGTGGTGACTTTTTAAGCAGTTTTTCCAAGTGTTAGCAATTACTTTTCTGTCTTGAGATGAAATGCTGAGATTGCAAATCTATTACACAAGGCTATTTTCAACTGGCTATATGGCTGTATGGATTTGGAAGTATGTTTGTGAACAGAGAAGGGGTATTAAAACAGGAGATGGTGGTCTTAGGCACTGAGATCACTTGTTCCACCACAGATGCTACTGGTATACAGCTTCTAGCTTTTCTCTGGAGATCATAAAATGATAAAGGGGTTTGCTGCATTGAAGCATGATATTACCTCAGGGGAAGCTGTTAAATGAATCTAAAGCAGTAATAGAGTTATTTTACCTAAAATTAAGTATCCCAGAAGATTCAGCCTCTTTGGGATATAAACTGAAATGCTCAGTCAGAACACTGTTGAGTTTGATTGCATGCACTCACTCCATACCTAGCAAAGAAAATCTCAGCACAGCCTGAAGGAAGATTATAATGACACAGTAGTATACATTATACATATTATCAAAAGGTAAACATTCAGTAACCACCAATACAAAGAAGCAGAAAGTCAAATTCTGATCTGCTTACCTGGGGCAGAATTGAAAGTGTGCTTGCTCAGCAACACCGACACAATGGAGCCACACTTTGAACTCAAGGAGCAACGAGGGAGACCTGGATGTCTGCAAGTGTTTGGCTGACCTTTCTGAATGGTTAATATTGCACAGAGTTTGTTAGGCTGCTTGCTAGGGAAAAAAAATATATTGGCCCAGAGCAGTTGGTGGTTGTATTGTCTTAAGACATGAAAGCAAGCTCTCTAAGAAAAAACCCAAAAACAACACATGGAACTGGAGGCTACACTGCACATCTTCTGTCATTTACACACACAGAAAAAAGAATAAAGTTTTTATCTGACAGACATGCAGGTAAAGTGACAGCTGAAGTGACAGCTTTGTGCCACCAACTTATGGTCAGATTTTGTCCCACAAAAATGTGCTTCTTGCTTCAGGAGTACAGTCACTGTAGGGTTCCTGGACAGTTTTTTGGATAACGTAGCCTTCTCCAGAAGCTGACAAAGATCTTGTCTAGTCTGACTTAGAGTAACACCATGAGGCCATTTCTTTTCCTTGACTGTCAACAGGCTTCAGAAGAAACAAGTTCCTAGTGAAGAAGCTTCAGTTTAGTGTCTACTTATTGGTGCTACCCAAGTACAAACAGGATTGATCTTGGTTTTAGTTAATAATTAGCACATGAAAAGAGAATGTACCATGATGTATTTCAAAATCTCTTGTGTCCCTATATACTCAATTAATTTTTTTTTTTCTTAAATATTAGCAATAGACTTACCATCATGAATATCCTGTTTCAGGTGGTGGTGTTTCTGAGACATGCCTGTATATCCCAATTTTTAAAATACTTTGTCAGTGAGATCCAGTGAAGACATTACGCTTCCCTTGAAATCAGGTCTGCAGCTGAATGGGAGCCTGGTGATCCACTCCTTGCACAGGGACAATTGCAGCAATGCCCCAGTGCACTGAACAACTAATCTCAAGTTTCTGCAAGTAACTACCAGTTGATGCTAATACCTTTTTCTGTTGTTGTACCTGAAGTTGTCATGGACTCAGACTGTAATTGAATTTCAGCACCTTGTCAGACTGTATCCCAAACTCACTCCTGGAAATCAATGTCCAGCCTTGGCTCTGGGCCTGCCCTACAAACTTTCTCCCTTAGGGAAGGGCTGTCTGTGGTCCCCTGGGCTGTTCAGACCTTCATCCCCCTAACATGGCAATTAATTAACTGCCAACAGTGGAAGACTAACTCCAATCCTGTCCCCTACATCTTTGGTCTCTTTAAAAACAGCACAAATGAATCCCCAAAACTGATCAGGATCAGTGCAGAAAAGGTTGAAGTTGGAAGTTCTAGAAACGGGCATGGCAAATGCCCTGCCTGCATTTGGGAGAGGTGAGAGCCTGTCCTGTGCACAAAAGGAATCCTTCATTAGTTCACAACTGGCATTTAAATAATTATTAGTGATTATCTGTAGTTTTCCCCAGACGATGTTTATTTTCTAAAAATAAAACAAAATTATCTAAATGCCTTCATTCTGTAGTTAAACAACAGCCTTATCTCCTGGGAACATCTCTCTGCACCTAACAGCCTGTCTAGTAGATGTATTTTATTCTTAGGTGTCCCAAATCCTGTTAAGAGCTCACACCACTGAATACCAGGTTCTGGAATGTGTTGGGCTGTTTCTTGCTTTGCAGTCCTGTTTGACTTATTCTGTCCAAAGGAGACGCAAAGGGCAGTTTGAGACCTGCCTTTAAAGAGCAGTCTGTGCCTCATGCCTGCTCAGTTGGTTACGAAATATAACTCAGAAATCAAACTTAGCTCGATTTGTTTCCTCTCCGTAAAGATCCGTGAGGCATTTCTAACTGGAATTTGTTTTGTGTGCAGCAAGCAACCAAATATACCAACCTCCTACTCCAGGAAAGAAAAGCGTTGTTACTGGGAGGTGAAAGCCCATGAATTCCCGGGGAGCGGGCGGGGAGGACTGAGTGTGTGATGTCCTTGGACAACGAGCTTCTCTGCAACTGCTGCGACATGAGAGATCGCAGGTGCGATGTGTCTTGCTAAAGTAGCACGACGGAAACACAGAGTGAAGGGAAAAGAGTTTTTATTTCCTCGCCTTTCCTCCCCCCCTCCCCAACTCCGCGATCGCTGTCCCCCCTCTCGGTCCGGGGCAGGAGCCCCTGCCCCATGGACTCCCCGACGGCGGCACTGCAGCGGGGCAGGGAAGGGGGCTACGCTCAGCCCCTCGGAGGGGACGGATCCGGCCGTCGAGTCTCTCCGCGGGCTCTTCCGAAGGGAGGAAAGGGTGCAGGGCAGCGGCGACCGTCCCGCTGACGAGGAGGCAGTGGAGTCGAAGCGAAGGGCAGGCGCCCGGCGGGCGGGCGAAGGGCTGCGGGACCCCGCCTGCCTCCCGCGGATCGAGATCTCCTCCCTCAAGAGGCCATGGAGGTACACACGGACACCCTGAGCGGGCGAGAGGGTCCACCTCTCCCCGAGGAGCCCACGCCCCGCTTCCCCCTCTCCTCCTCGCCCGCCCCGTCTCACACTCTGGCTCCCGCGCCCGGCGGCAGCTCTCCCCGATGGAACCTGCCGGGAAGGATGCAGGCGGCAGCTCCGAGGTAATTATTAATGGCCGTGCCCACCGGGGAGGAGGCGGGGGGG